>JAWMRA010000028.1:7753600-7800955 GCA_035584735.1 Pseudotriccus pelzelni | reverse complement strand
GGACACTTCCAGGGATCCAGGGGCAGCCACAGCTTCTCTGGGCAACCCGTGCCAGGGCCTGCCCACCCTCCCAGGGAGGAATTTCTTCCGAATATCCAATCTAATCCTACTCTCCACGAGTTTGCAGCCATTCCCCCTTGGCCTGTCACTCTATGCCCTTGCTGAAACCCCCTGTCCAGATCACCTCTGCCCTGCTGTCCTCGGGCTCCCTGGCACCTGCACACCCCCAGCCTGGCGGGGGCATTCCTGGCTCGCTCGTGCTCCTGTTCCATGGGAAGGGGATGCTGAGCAGCCTTTTGTGCTCTGCACTCCTCTCTGCCTTGGCCCAAAGCAGGAAGAGCAGAAATACTGTCTCAGCAGCAAACTAATGGGTACATATTTTTATGAGACTCAATAGCACTTTAATTGATTTTATTGCAATTTATGGCATTTGCATAATGATGTGAGTCAATACGAAGAGAGTGAAGCAGGAGGTTATAAAAAGCATTTCAGTGTCTCGTTCTCAGGGAGTTGAGTCTAATTCCAGCATTTTAACATTTCAGTTTTCTTATTTTTGGTAAGGCAGCTGTTTTGCATAACCTTCTGAAGGAAGCAGCAGCGCTCTGACAACATGCTGACTAGCAATAGCACCTGACAGTGCTACCTAGGAAACACCTGATAGCATCAACTGATTGAATTAAATCTCTAATTACGGGATTTTTAAACAAAGAAATCGAATTTACCTGGTTAAATCCCTCTATCGAGGACTTCTCAGTCAAACCAAGAATCTTTCACAGCTAATAGTCACAGAGGAGGTATTTGGTTAGGCCAGCTCTCTGCTTTGCTCCTCTGTCCTCTGCTTTCCCCTGTGGTGGCAGGCAGCAGATGCCATGTCACCATCCTGCTCCAGCCAAGCCATGTGCCTGCACTGCAGCTCAAGCTGCCCCAAGCACAAGATGCAAAGTTGATTAAAAGGACAATTCTGTCACTCAAATGCAATTAAAGAAGGTCTTGTTATCTGTGAATAATTCTGGAGATTAAAGAACTAATGTGGTGAGTCAACGCATCGGGGACCCATTTGAAAGGAAGACTTGTGGGTAAGTAAATGTAAAATTATCATCATTATTAGAGGGTCTTGCCCAGCAGGGGCTGGAGGGGCTCTGAGCTGTGGGTGTGGGGTCACATCTCTCCCCACCACAGGGAGAGGGGCCAGGGCAGAGCCCCACACTGAACACCCACCTGTGTTCAGGCCAGCTCAGCCACTGCTGGGCCTGCAGCTTCATGTGATCAAGCTCTCCCCAAATACAACTGCCATCTTAATTAATGACACAACCTGAGCAAAGCCCAGAACTAATACTAGTCAATACCTGGACTTTCTGTCAACTGACAGTCCAACCCCCCTTTTAATTTAATAATCCTCACAGCAGCTGTGTGATCTAAATGGGTTTCATTACACTCCTTATGCAGGTGAAAAGTGCAGGGACAATAAAATAGAGCCACAGTCCCCCACTAGCCTGGCTTGGGTCATTTGGCAGGAAGGTATCTGGGGTAGAAACCAGAAACCCTGAACAAGGAGGGAAAATCCAACCCACAGCTCTGGGATGGGAGCATTTCTCCTCCCTGTCCCTGGGAAGGGACGAGAGGCTCAAGTCATTTAGTGCCACAATTGGGTGTGTATGTACTCTGCAAGATAAAATTACATCTACAGATGGTCTAGACAAGAAACACTCAGCTAATTTTAGCTTAGACAGAACATCGTGTGTGTATCTGGGGGAATAAAATTAGATGCACTTTCCATACTTTCTAAATTATCAAGGAGAGCTTCCTCCATAAATAAGTATCAGCCAAAACTAATCTTATGCTCTATACAAGGCAGTTCAATATTTAGGTTTTTTCAGAGAACATCACAAGTAACAAAAACCTGTATCCCTTTTTGTACATCTACAGACAAGTTTAGAGCTGAGTACTTTTTGTCTATCTCGTAAAATCCCATTATCACACAGTAATGTGTCCCTAGTAGCCTTTATGGATTATTTTTCTGCTTTTCCAATTCTGTTAAATAATTAGCAGTAATTGCCCTAAGCAAATGGTTACCAAGCAATCCAATACTGTCAGTAAGCAATTCGTGCTTTGGAGATGCCCTTGTCTTCAGACATTTGTGTCAGCAGTGTCCAGGACACCCAAAATGGATGTAAGGGCAGGTGGGGCTCGGGGCAACCTGGTTAGTGGAAGGTGTCCCTGCCCATGGCAGGGGGTGGGATGAGATGATCTTGAAGGTCCCTCCCAACCCAAACCATCCTGGGATTCCGTGATTCCATGAAACGCATTTTCAAGGCCGTGCGTTGGAGCAACAACAAAACAAAGTTAAAGGCTGCCAAGTGTTCCTGCCATTGCACACAGTGCAAGGAAGGCAGGCTTACCTGTGACACCCCTCCTCTGGGGTTGTTATTTGCATGATGGACAGTGGGCTTGGGTTCAGTCTCAGCACTCAGCCAGTGGGAATGGGAAGTGCAGGCTGTTTCACTGCAGACAAAAGGCAATTTGCAGCTTTTACGCAGTGGTGTGCAGAATAACGATCCTGTTTACGCTCTTCAGGACCTTTCATATGAAGTATTTTAGGCTCTTTGCAAATAGTAACTCTTAAAGTCCCTTCTGTGGAACATTTTACCTTCCAGCCAGGCAAAAGCCGGGTTCAACTTCTTCAGACAAGGCTGTGGAAAGTGATAGTGTGTCTCTGCTGCTATGAGAAGCTGTGGTGCCAAGTTGTGGCCCAGGCTCCCAGGATGATTTTTTAAAGAATTAATATTTTATCACTTAATTCCTCCATCCTGTCACTTTTTTCATGATGGCTTTTTCCAGGTGTGCAAACTCTCCATTCCATACAACAGTTTACTAAAACATATTAGCACCATTAGTACTGACACAGCCTGGATTTTCAGCACTGCCATGTGCTACTCTAATTTATGTTTTGACCCTTCAGCTCTTCAGAGATGAAAATCAAAACCGTCTAAATCACCTGCATAAATTACTGTCTTTGTAATAAAGATATGACTAATATAATTCTAGTCAATTCAGAGTATTCTGAAGCCTTGCTCATGGCACTGCTTCTGGATAAAAATAAATGTTCAAACAATTTCACACTTGAGCATAGGGGTATCTCTATGATGCATCATTCTGGTTCCATATAATTATGAAGTAAAACTAAATTGTGTTTTAAAAGACCTTTTTCTTATTTCCCCAGTATGTAAAAGTCTCATCACTCATGCAGGCACGATCCCTGTAATTGCAGAAGTGGCATTGTAGCATTGCTGTTTTGACAGCAGATTCTAAGCAATTTTTCATTCTCAGGGAGATTTTTTTTTTTTTCATTTTTTCTCTTTTTTTTTTTTTTAGAACAAACTTCATAACCCATTATGCATTGCTTCTAGCAGCATTCAAAACACTCAGAAAGAAGCAAAGGGCAGAGCTCTCCCAGCACTGCTGTTCATTCACCAGAGTGCAGATGCCAAGGTGGGAATGACCTGGATTAAGGACCACCAGCCCTGCAGCCCAGCAAAGCTCAGCCTGCCCAGATCCCACCTCGAGAGCAAAGCAACTGCAACGCTGACCAGTGCAAGAAAAAAATCCCTAAAATCCAGAAATAAGAAGGCTGGAAGGCCCTGCACTGCTGCCCTTGCACCCACCCAGACCCAGCGTGGAGGGGTATCAGGATTTGCCCACGGTGCCACTCGGGTGCAGGTGATCCCCCTGCCCAAGCCACCCATCTGGAATGGCATTACCAACATGCAGCCGCACCAGAAAGTGGGCCTTACTTCGTGGGGACAAGTATTTTACAGCTCCATGTCCAATCTCTCTTTTGGATTTCAGTAATATCTTATCAAAATAAATAAGTCATTTATATGCAGGATCATATAAACCCCCTCCACTCTGTCTTTGTCTTCCTGAGAAGCCAGCAGGCTACATTTGCCTCTCAGTTACCTGGATAAACAGATTGCTAATATAAGCAACGAATGTGATAATATTCCTAAAGCATCATTTAACAAAAGGACGAAATTATTTGACCCAAACGATTCCCAACATGCTTTATGTGTTACTGCTGATAGAAATCTCTCCTGCCTCTCACTTCAGCATAAATGAAAACACAACTGCAAACAAAGCCCTTGAAAATACATTAAAAATAAAAAATAAAAATCTGCATATCTCCAGAAATTACTTTCTCACTGGCATGAGCAATTTTGACCTCAGCATATGTCTGAGAAGTTCTGCTTCTCATTTTAGAAACTGCTCTGATCGAGGAGCTGCAGTTTGATGTGCCAGATCAGTCCCCAGCTCATGAAGCACTAAGAGGGAGATTTGCAGAAGTATTTAGGTGCCTAAAAACGAAGACAGGGATTTGAAATGAATGCCAACTAGGCTATTTTTGCCAACCTCTGTAAGAATTCATCTGGGCTTCGTAACAACCAACAGCACAAGCGAGATCTCCAGCCCAGCGCAGCACTCACCCTGGTATGTGCCGTGTGTCCAGCGCGGTCTGTGTGTCCTGCTGCTCCTTCCACTACATGGCCTGGGGACAAAGTGGCAAAACGTGAGTGTGGCACATACCCAGAAGTCACCCAGGCCTGTCATCTCCGCAGGAGATGCCCCGAGAGGTCACCCCCAACCCACACGGAAGCCCTGGAAGACTCACACTGCACACATCAGCTTCAGCAGGTACTCCATGCAGAGAATCGCGGAATGGTTTGGGTAGGAAGGGACCTTAAAGACCTCCTTCCAACCCTCCTGCATGGCCAGGGGCACCTTCCACTGCAGCAGGCTGCTCCCAAGCCCAGTCATTAATGGGTTCTGGGCTCTGACAGCATGGTAATGGTAACCAAAGACTGTGGCTCCTTTCACTTCATCCGCAGACGTGCAGACAGCTTTGAACAAACCAACAACACTGGTTAATTTTAACAAATTGACAAATCATTGGCTTTCCTTTCCATCACCTGCTAACTCACATTCCTGCCAGCCTGCACAGGCTCCTCTCGAGCCCTGGGTCATACAGGAGGTGACTCTGGTGGGACACAAAACCTGAAAATCCCACTGCAGCTTGATGTGTGAGTGAGCTCTGAGACAAGGCTGTCCGAGTCTTTGGCAGGAATTATGTCCTTGTGTGGTAGCCATAACAATAATCACTCCTTACTCATGGTCCCATTCTTGGCTGGAGTTGGAGTCTGTGTAGCAACAAGCTGTAAGCCCTCTGCTGCCTTCCCACTCCACATTTGGTGGGGCACTGCCAGCCAGAGTCAGCTGAAAAGAATGACATTTCACCTGTATTAATCTAACTTATTTCACACCAGTTCCTTCCCTGCCCTCTGTGCCCCAACCCAGCCTTATGGTGTCTAGTTTGCTCTTAGGAAGCATCTGCATCTGCAACCCCGACCCCTTCTCCCTTTCCTCGCTCCTGACAACAGGTCCGTGCCCCAGGCCAGGGTCTGTGCCAAATGGCTCCGAGTCTGCATTGCAATCAGCTGGCCCAGAGATCTTCATTTCTGTTTTATCTCCCTTGCAGTGTGTGCCACAGCGTAGAGACAGGAGCTGGGCAGTGAGGAGCCCTGCATCCCAATCAGGGGCTGACACACAGCGCTGTGTGCGAGGAATCCTGAGTGTGGAACCCACAGAGATGGCCAGGGTGACGAACCAAGCCGTGCCCACCTCGCAGTCTGCACCGAGGCAGATCTGTACACTCCTAATTTTCACCAATAAAATCAGGATGTGCGCACTGGCACGTGTGCCACTGCAGATTAGCTTTGCAGAAAGGGGAAAAAAAAAATTAAAAAGAAAAATCTGTGTGTGATTCTCTTCCCCACAACTGTCCTCATGGAAAATACTTTCCCTGGCTGCTCTTTCTCTGAACTTATGAGACCTCTCAAGACCTTTGGCTGAAATGTTCAAGCTCAACATGGACAGTTCAATTCCAGATTTATGTTTAGCAAATGGTCTCATTTTTTAAAAAGCTAAAGCCAAGAGATCTCAGTTACATGAAAGGGCAGCATTTCAGTGAGAACACACTTTCTTATAGCTTTTTTTTTTTTTTTTTTTGCAGGAAGGGTTTTTGTCCTTGGGTTAATAATATTTAATTAACCATAATGCCACTAATTTGTCTGGGCTTCTAATGAGGCTGGTCTGAAAGGCTCTATTCCTTTATTCCTGCATTTTCTTAATGAAATTAACTTTGTTCTCATCCCGTTGTCTTTGCTGGGGTCTTTCATCTACAGTTTTGCTATTTTTGAGCTTTCCAGCCTGTTTGATAAACTGCAGTACAGACATTGCCAGATTCCCCAAAAAGCTGCATTATTGCCTCCAGTGAAGCCATCGGGCTGAGTGACCTCCCCCAAATCAACCCAGCACTTCTCTCTCCTCTCTTTTAGTGGGATGGCAGCACCCACATCTGATCCCTCTCTCACAACCTGCAGCTTCCCTTCTTTAATATTAACAGGGAGTTTAAATGTTCCAGGGCTTTTTTGCTCTTTTTTTTTTTTTTTTTTTTTTTGTAAAATTTATAAAATGCCAGTTGAAGTGCCATTCATGTTGAAAAGCTGCCTCTCTCTATCAAGGCTTCTTGGACTAAACACAACAATATAACAAACACTGGCCATTAATAATGGAGAAAAACACCTTCCCTGTGTGTTATTTTTCATCAGGATGATGTGTTATTAGTTTATAGATATATATTTTTTAGCTGAAGGCTTTTTTGGCAGCAATTTGGCCTTCACAATAACGGACTTTACTGTATGTAAAGCCCCAGAAAAATTGTCTTTTTGAGAGAGGTTTGATAGGGAACGAGTCTGGTTGGGAGAGGGAATTTGCTGTACAGTGAAATAGAAAAATAGTGCCATCTTTTGGGCTGAATGGCTTTGCCAGCATCATGCTGGGGGTCAAGAGCCCAAAACCACTGGCCACGTCAACAGCTGGATTTAGGTCTGGCTATTGCTCCCTCAGAAAGTCTTTTTTTTTTTTCCTAAAATCACGATTAATTCTGGTTTCAGAACGTGTGCAAAGGAAAGAATGTTTGTCCTGGAGGTCAGGGCTGTCTCTTGGCTCTCCCTGCCATGACCAGCTGCAGCCAGACTTTCACCTTACACACAGAATTTTGCCCTGGGGTCTCACTTACCTGAGTTTCCAGCTGTAAAGCAAAAGGGCAGGTCCCGTCACTACCTGAGCAGCATGGACAGACTAACAGCCATTTTACAGGCACTTTCAGCAAACCCCACTTCTGTTAAATACAGTCCAAAGTTTTTAATTCAGATTAATTCCACTGCAGGGCTCTGAAAATCAGAGGAGAGAATTTGAGCCTCAGCTCTACATCTAATTGTCAACTGATTAAGGGAACACACCACATTGAGGTATTTTGCATTCATCTCATAGGGAGGAGTGTAGCTTTCAATCAGTATTTTTGCCTATAGATCAACTTCTCCTTTTTGATCTCACAAATGAAAATCCTCAAATAGTGTTCTTTTTATTCTACAAAACAGACTTATTGGAACGATTTGGTAGATGTTTATCTTACCGAGAAAAGGACCCACCTCGGAGCTCTTTCTCCAGAAAAATGAACATTACTCCACAGCCCTGCATCTCACAGTGCTAGTTTTGTTTCCTGGGGTCATACAGAAAACAATATCCTAGTTCTGTTCCAAATATCTGGAGTTATTTGACGTGGAAAAATCCGTCGGTGAGGCAGCACCCAGACATGTCCTGCAATTAAAATCTCGAGTTATTGACTTTCCACCGACATCAGGAAGTCTATTAAATGCTGCTGTGGGCAATACGCGTTTGACATTGTACAGGTGCACAACACCCAGGCAAAGCATCCAAAATGAACGAGAGAACCCTGCAGAGCAGCACAACCCCCCCTCCGGCTCCGGGAGCGGGACGATCAGCCAGCAAAGGCTGCTGGCAGCAGGGACGGCAGGCACCGCCACGGAAATCCTTGTTCCCAGGCAGATGGCATCTATTAAAGGGCTGCAGGAACTCACACAGATAAATATGGATCGAATTATGGAGATATACATGTAGATAGAGCTTGAAGACAAAACAACTGAAGGACACGAGTCAACACGTGCTCAAGAGAGTCATTTCGGCTGCTGAGCTCGGCAGAGATGCTCACGTTCCATGGGGAAAAAAGACTCGTTCCATCACAATTTCACTACCCAAACTTCCCTTTTTATGCAGGCTTTCACTATTTTGTTTCTTCAGGCATCAGGGTTAGTTTAGGTTTTCGGTGGAGTGTTTTCTTTTCCCTTTTACACAGATAAGCCCATACAGGGAGTTCCTTCTGACCTTGGAGACATTATGAGTAGCTTAGCAATCATCTCGGATTTTATCCGGGCTTTAAAAGCGAACAGGAGTGTTTGCACAGACATCACTGGGATTCAGAGCCGGCTTCCAAAATGTTTTTCCTATAAAGACTCTAATGACATTGTGCTGGTTTTACTACTGCTTCACTAAACCTTCTCACAACTGACACCAGACTTTTCTGTCTGTAATGACTCTCATCTGCCAGCTCTACCCAACCTGATTGTCTTGCTTAACCTTCACTTCCCAGCAATTAGCAAAAGCAATATTAAAATTGCTCCCCAGGCATTTGCTTCCCAAAGACAACAATTTGAAGCTCTAAAACCACCAGTAGCTTTTAACAGAATAGCAATCAGAATAAATAAAATGCAAAAGGAAAGAGAGGAATCCCAGGCTGCATCAGTAATTTAACTATTTCAGGTATTGCGCTTTTATTTGTTCTTTGGCTAGAACATGTCCAAGATTGAAATTTCTTTAAATATCTTTTAGAAGAGGCAGCATTTAAAAATCAGCTACACTGGATTAAATGCATGATCTGGGATAAAATCATAAAGAACTCCTCTGTAAGCTCTACACAGTTTTGTGCCACAGGATCTTTGTGCTCAACTCACCACGCATCTGAATTCCACGAGCAGAAGCATAAGAGGTGTTTCTTCTGGGGGGTGAAGAAAAGCCCAGATAGAGATTAAATACTGTCCTGTTGCACAGCAAATATCATCAGCCTAAGTGGAAAAGGAGCTTCCCGTGGATCCTGGCCATAAGGCAAGCAAATTCCCCGCTGCTCACAACAGATGTAGAAGGATTGCATCCTCTACCCAGGGCTTATTTCTCTGGGAATTTAGGGAAGGAGATGATCTTTAAGGTCCCTTCCCACCCAAACCATTCTGTGATTCTGTCCCAGAACACAGGACAGAGTGTGGGTGAGCCAGGTGACCAGGCACTCGGGTGGACATTGGTCCCAGCCCCCGTGCCCATTCCCCAGCAGCCGACAAGTCCAAGGTTTCAGCATTTCCTTTTCACTGCCAACGAGGCCACACGTGGCCCCCACCCCGTTCTCCCACAGCACTTAACATTCCCCCTCGCAGCCCTGACACGGTGATGGAGCTCAGCAATTCCGGCCCCGCTGTTCTTCGATCCTTTCCCACGCGCAGAACAACCGTGTCGGCCTCGGCGCTGATTCCAAGCGCTCGAGCTGCCCGTCACCGAGTTATCGATCTGAAGAATTCCAGCTGGCCACACATCATTTGCCCGGTGAAAAACCCGGCTGGCTGTTGGCTCTCCCTGCACGGGGCCCGGGCTGCCAGGGGCACCCGCAGGGTCGGAGCGGGCACCCCCTGGCACTCAGCGGCTCGCCAAGCACAGCCAGCCCACACCAGAGCCCGTGGCAGCCCCACGGGCAGAGCTGGGTTAACAGGCACCGTGGGCTGTCCCCCTGCAGCCACTTTGCGTGTTTGACAGGGCTGGATGAAACGTTTAATGACGCCTGCGAGTCGTTCCAACACCTGGTATCAAACACCATAGACCACGGCGCCGAACTTCTTGAACCGCCAGCTCAGCCACCTGTGGAATAACAATTCAGATTAAATAAATTAACCCAGCACATTCCTAGCCCTCCCCCCCTTTGCTGCAGTGGGCTCTGCAGCAGCACCACTGCCCCTCGTGGATCGCCGAGGTGCCAGACTGCAGGTTGGGGCCCTTTATTCCCGTGGAATAAAAAACGCTGCAAACAAAACACACCCTGCAGCTCCAGGGCTGTGCAGCACATTTAATGCCCCGTGAGGGTCCAGCTCGCTCCTTCCAGGGTGACATTCATGCATTCAGACAACCCAGGGCACCCAACGGCAGGTGCCAGCACCGTCATCCCTGTTCCCAGGGCTCCCACCTGGAGCTCCCTCTGGCCACAGGTGACATTTCCACATGGCAGGAAAGGGCAGGGGTAAGAGAAGCATCAGCTACTGAATCTCTTGGTACATATTTTCACCGGGCTCGAGGAGCAGAGCTAGGGCCACAGTGAGTCTTTTTAACTGGCTGATTTCCAACTAAGCTGGTTTCTGCACCTTTGAAAACCCCACTGCCACCAAAGGCCAGCTTTTCAAACCGCACAATTTCCCAACAATCACACTGGTTTTTAGCATCTGCTCAGTCACAAAAGTCTCTCCAACGTAGCAAAGGTTTTACAGAAATTCAGGCGATGGAGCACCATCCTCCTCATCCCTCTGCGAGGAGACCCACGCTGGGACAGCCTCCTCCAGAGACAGGACAGCAGGAACCCAACAGCAATACCTTCAGCTGCTGCTTTCATTTTGAGAACGTTGCTTTGCTGGTGGTGCACGAGGTGCTGTAGCAGCAGTGGGTTTGTCCCTGCCAGCAGTGCAGCAGTGCTGTAAGTCCGGGGCAGAGGCACATTCCCTGTCATGGACACCCAGCTAAGGTCGTGCCTTCACCACCCACGCTGCCTCTGCATGTCCTTGCTTATTTGTTTGTTCTTCACGTCAAATGTATTGCTGGGGGAAAAAAAAAAACAACAAATGGCCTTGTTTGGAAGTCACACCTCCAATTACATTTAATTACTACTGCTGTAAAATCGAGGGTGACTTCTATTAAATTTAATTACTTCCCTGTGCAGGCAGCGAAGGCGAACGGCCAAGGTGTCTCCCAGGCTGCTTGGAGAGAGACACAGAGTGAGGGCAGGGGGTGCTGAGGGGCGAGGGAAGGACCACAAGTGAGGTGATGACCTGTGCAAGGAGCACAAAGCCTGCCCAGGCTCTGCAGCCTGGCAGAGGCACAAAGACAAAGCTGCAGAGGCAAGAAGAGTTCTCAGCATCCCACCATAAGATGGCTGGGAAATCAACAACAAATCCACCTGATCAGCACCCGTGGGGTGCCAGGACCATCCAATCACTGGGTGCTGCTGCACCCCAAAACCTCTGAAACCCTCAGTGCTTGCAGGAGCAGCCTGGGAGCCCACGCTGGGATGGAACCTGCACAGCACTTCCCATAAAAAGCTCATAAAGCTCATCTTATTCCACCCCTGCCATGGGCAGGGACACCTTCTACCAGCCCAGGTTGCTCTAAGCCCCGTCCAACCTGGCCTTGGACACTTCCAGGGATGGGGCAGCCACAGCTTCTCTGGGCAACCTGTGCCAGGGCCTGCCCACCCTCATAGGGAAGAATTCCTTCCTAATATCAGGTCCTTCATCGTTCCTTTGGTTCTCCAAGCAGAAGCTCACCACAGGATCCTCCCCTCCATCACCTTCACTACTAAACAGAAAATAAACTGAGAGGAGTCATCACTTTGCAGCCAAGCATTAGTGCTGTATGTGCCCAAAACGCAGCGAGGGGAGGCGAGGTGTGCTCACAATCCTGGGCAAGCAGATCACGAAAGCCTCCATCAGCCGCTGGTATCCCAGAAGAGCCTCTCCCAGGTTTGCAGCAGGCTGCCCCTCACCTTTCCCTGAGGACAGGTAAAACATCGGCACCTTCCTGCAAGTGTCGTCTCCCTCCGTTTGAGTTTTGCCATGCACTGACACCCTGCTGAACACCCCGGTGGAATTCTGCTGCTCCAAACCCACCATCCCCAGCAGCACCACACTGTGGAGCTGTTCAATCCAAGTCGTGTTTACTGGCAAATGAGTTTGAATTAATAATAAACTTGATGGCGCCTAACTGATAGATCTAAAAATAAGCCAGTTATCTGACACTCAGCTCTGATCCTAAAACAGATGTTCGAGGATATAAAATTATGTTTTGAGCTTTGAAATTGCAGATACAATTACAACTTTCCTCTTTATTGCTGCTCATAAGTGTTAAATGCAACTACATCTACGTTGGAACTTCACTTATTACCATATTTCTTCCTCTCTGCCAAGCCAAGGCTGACTTGCAGCACTGTCACACTGGTAATTACTCTCCTCCTCTGACAAACTCAGGGGAACGAACAGAAATCTTTGCGGAGCCCATTTAACATTCCTCTCGTACAAACAACTCGGTTCTTGCTGCGTTTCCAGGAGCGTTGGCTCACTGAGGAAAATAATTCAGGGCAATACCCTGGGGAAAGACGTTGTGCTTTTCAGCTGATGGGCTGTGGGAATTCAGCATCAGGAGCCAGAGCAGCCCAGCGCTGAGGAGAGCCAGGGCAGCTTAAATCAATATGGGTCTTCATTTCCATCCCACTTCCTTTTTTTTTTTTTTTTAAGACTTCTTTTTATAGTTTGTG
Organism: Pseudotriccus pelzelni; assembly: GCA_035584735.1. Classification (NCBI taxonomy): domain Eukaryota; kingdom Metazoa; phylum Chordata; class Aves; order Passeriformes; family Tyrannidae; genus Pseudotriccus; species Pseudotriccus pelzelni. Next base: position 7,788,426 of record JAWMRA010000028.1, on the reverse strand, counting down.
TTTTCAAGGCTTTCACAGCAACAAGAGCTGCTTTACAACCCCCCTCTGCCCCCAAAAAATGTCATCAGTTCATGTCATCACGAGCCTCCAGGACCTGGATCTTCAGGAAAGATAAAAATACAGCAAATTCTGGGTCAAACCACAACAGCTGATGCCACAGCCTGAAAGCACACGGCGCAAACATCAGAGGCTCCAAGTGCTCCTCCTGAATCCATGTTGGAGCAGGGGAAATGCTTTATCTCCAGTCCCAAAAGTGCAGGAATTCAATCCCGAGGGAAGGGCGGTGCAGGGACAGGTTTCAGCCCTCGTGGTGCTTAAAGATGGTCTCTCCAGCACGTTTTACCCTCTGAACAAACGCCAAGCAGCTGAAAGCACTGACTGACCCTGCCTGCAGAGCCCTCCTGGAACCCACGGCCTCCCCAGGGGACACGTGGGGCTGTGACCCTGCTGCCACCAGAGCATCTCCTCTCCTGTGGCACAGGGAAGGCAGGTTTCCAGCAGGCAGCATCTGCTGGGGGAGCAGCCCCGAAGTTCTCCAGGAGCACATTCCACACAGCACTGCTGCAGGCTAGCAGGCAGCTGCTGATTCTTCCCAATAAAACCGGGTTGATCCTGGCTCTCCAGAAAATCAGAAGTAGCCCCCAGGGAACACACCCAAGTTTAGGTCAGCAGCTGTTTGATGCCCCGAGTGCTGCTTCAGGAGCCCTCGAGCACAGGCAGCATGAAGCTCCACCACTCCAACAACAGCAGGTCTAATCCAAAGGCTTGGAGATGGAATGTGAGGATGGGGAGCGATGCTGAACATTGTGTGTTATGTTTCCACCACACGGTGAGTGAAGGAAGGTAAAAGAGAAGCCCAAAATCCAAGTAACTAATTAAGCAGATTGCTTCCTAATGAAACTGCTGCTTCTCAGTTTGATTTTACACAAGGAATTGCTGCCTGCAGTCTGGCCATCCTGTCACTACGCTTCCCAACACAACCTGAGTGCTGCCTGCTGCCTTCACACACTGTCCTACCACCTGCTGATGCTCCTGGCCCCAGAAGCAGCACTTCACAACCTCCCCCAGGTCCTGGGGGCCTGGAGACGGATGGAGAGCTGTGGAGAAAGGACACGGCTCCCCCAGGGTGGGATGGATATTCTGGATGAAAGGGGATCATCCAGGCAAGCGAGGAGGAAATCTGAACCAGCTGCAGGACAGCCGTGGAGTCACCTGCTCTGCCCCTGCATCCTCCTGCACCGGCTTTAGGAGCCACACTGTCCCTGCAGACACTGCCCAGGGCAGCCCACGGCCCCAGAGCAGCGGGTGACACCCAAAATGTGCCCAGTGGGTGCTGGCTGAGCCAGGCAGGACAGACCTGCCCAGCCCCTCACACAGCACGGGCAATGCTGGCCTCTTGTGGCAGCTCTGCTTCCCTTCCCTCGCAGGAACGGCCATTTCCACAAGCTACAAATAAAATGCAAAACCCTGAACACCTCCCAGGAGCTGCCCCAGGTCAAAGTTTGCTGAGGACAAACGGGGGTTGGTTTTGAAGGAGGCTCTGAGAGCAGCCAGGCTGCTCTGATGGAAGGTGCCCCTGCCCGTGGCAGCTTTGAGGTCCTCCCCGCACAAACCTGTCTGTGGGTCTGTGGTTCTCAAACTGAAAAGCCCCACTTTGGCAGAACGAGATGGTGAAGATGAGGCTCAGCTCTCATCTGACCTGGCAGAACATCTGTGGCCACATCCCCACGTACAGACAGGCACAGGGAGGCAGGAAAATGCCATTTGCCCTGGGGAAGAAAAGGACAAGAAGCTGCAGGCTCTGCTTGCCAGCACACAACTCTTATACAAGGTTCCTGCTCCCTAAAAAAATTTAATTCTCCATAAGGTTCCCACATAACTTACCTTCCAGATGATCTCAGCCCCATCCGCCACTGGCTGCCAGAAAAGAACTGCTAAAAACAGTTAATATATGTAGATTGTTTATTGATTCCAACATATTAATAGATTGGATAATAAACAGTACTTTTAAACATTCTCTTAACCAAAAATATAACAAATATTTACAATCACTCAGTAAAAATACAAAAAGCATACAGAGGCACTGTCTTTCTAAAAGACATAAGTGTAAGAGGTATCAAAAAATAGGAGACAAACGTTGCTTGTTACAGAATACTTTACAATCACTGACTTGTGCAGTACAATTGCTATTGGAATATCATTACATCTGTGCAGTTTTGCCAATATGCTCACATATTTAGAATTTAATTAATACCAAGCTAAACTGCATTCCAGGTATATCAAAAATAAAGGTGAAACAAAAGCACAACGAAAGCAAAAGCTGGGTTGGGAATTCAAGGTAGATTACCCTCTATACAAGCGTTCTAAAATATAATGTGTAAAGCTTTTCTAAAGAGAAAGTATCCCTTTTTTCTTGTCCTTTTGCAAAGGCAGTGGTAAGTTTGTCCTTTAAAAACTCTACCGTTTTATAAAAACTGAAACGACAGGGCCGTATTTCCACTGTTGTCTGCGACAAAATTACTTGGGAGTTGATAAAAGAGGTTTTGCAACAGCCCTGATGCCCCACAGGCTGCTCTGGAAGTGGCGTGGCTGCAGGTGCAGCCCTGGGGACACCCCGAGCCCCTGGCAGTGCCAGCAGCCCCAGCCAGCTCTGAGCATCTCCCGCTGAGCCATCGCTCCCCCTGAACCACAGAATCTGCTCAGGTGGAAGGCACCCAGCGGGATCATCGAGTCCAACTCCTGGCCCGGCCCAGGACACCCCAGAAGTCACACCCTGTGCCTGAAGAGTGTGGTTGAAATGCTCCTGGAGCTCTGCCAGGCTCGGTGCTGTGCCCACTGCCCTGGGGGGGGCCCGTTCAGTGCCAACCACCCTGTAGGTGAAAGACCTTTCCCTCATCTCCAATTTAACCCTTCCCTGACTCAGCTCCAGCCGTTCCCTCGAGTCCTGCCACTGCTCTTGGGAGCAAAGAGATCTGTACCTGCCCCTCACAAGGATCCTGAAGATCCCAGAGAGGTCTCCCCTCAGTCTCCTCCAGCTGAAGAAACCAAGTGCCCTCAGCTGCTCCTCATACAGCCCCTCAGACCTTTCATCATCCTCCTTTGGGTGCTCTCTAACAGCTTTATGTCTTTTTTTATATTGTAGCACCCAGAACTGCACACAGGACTCAAGGTGAGGCTGCATCTACAAACTCATCCGAGCAAAGCCAAAAGGAAGGAGCTGCTGTTGACAAACATCCAAAATTCGTCCATGTTGTAAAAATGCACTGCAAACACCCCTAGTCATTGCCTTTTCATTCTTTTGTGTATTTGGGAGATGAACCTGGTGCTCAGAGGCTCAGTGATCTCGTTTTACCCTTTTTTTGCAACTGGAGAGGCCAAATCAGTTCTACTGAACCACACTGCTTTCCCAGGACTTAGCTGGAAGTTAAGATTTATCAAAAAATACGGTGTGCTTAAATCCCAGAAATCTGAAACACGTCTTTCACCCACAGAGCAAACAAGGAGCAGGAAGGGAGCAATCCTGGGAGGTGGCAGTGGAAGAACAGGACGAGAGGCACCTGAACTGCTCACCACCACCAGAGCCTGGGTGAGAGGAACCCGGCAGAGGTCCCACACCAGGGGTCTGTGACCCAGAGACACCACCTGGGTAACGCAGGGAACGGCAGGCACCGACCACCACTTCCACTGCGTCTGAATTGCCAAAAAAAAGGGATAACGTCTCTTCAAACCCACAGCAGACACACTACATTTGGCTCTCGGCCCCGATCAATGTGATCGGTCGAGGTAAAAACAAACAGACAAACAGAACCCCACAAGGAGCAGCAGAGCAGCCACACTGTGCGAGGCAGGAGAAGCAGGAGGAGCTCATCTGTCCATCGGTTACGCGTGATTTGTGTACACCAGCTGTACTGGCTAGTAGGAAAATAAGATTAGCAAGACTTTCACTCATTTCAGAACTTCTCAGTGTGCTGCCAAGCCCTGTGGAACAGACAGAGGCTGTTGATGTGCAAACACCATGTCTGGATGGCTGAGTTATTCAGCTGCTCTTGCTGACTGCCAGAGGAGACCCCGACCCCGCTCCCCTGAGGGGCTTCCCTGTGTCCTCAAAGGCAGCACTGTTGGGTTCTGGGGGAAAAGGAAGCTGCTCTACTAACCCCCACCCGTTACAGTTTTGTTCAGCAGGCTGAGATCAGCTCAGCCCAGCCCCTCGAGGCCACGGAACCGTGTGGTTTGATTACCTGGCACAACGCAGACCGTTTGCTGACGGGACACGCAGACTGTTGTTTCCGCGCAGAAGTTCACGAGAAACTACAGCTGACAGCAGGATGGCTCAGACCTGGATTTACATCCCACAGAAACAGCAGTTTAACAGTTCCATTATCAATATTCCACGTGCTGGAACACTGGCTCTGCCCTGCGTTGCTTTGACACTTGCATTAATCTCTAGTCATTAAGGCCTGTGCAGGTTCATTATATTCATTAAGGCCCCGAAAAAGCAAAATGCATTTATTATGCTATACCTCCAGTGGACTTTAATAATTTTTTCCAACCATTTGCTCCTCAGATACTTGTGCCAAAACTTCATACAGCCAAGCGACCAGTTGTAACTCAGGCATGCCCTCCTCAGCACGACCGTTCATTTACACCTCCCCAGTTCCAATCCGTGCAGGAATATCCCAGGTGACGAGGCTGGCACTGCTCCCAGTGCAGCCACAGGCTGGGTCACACACACCCCCCTGGCTGCATCAGCCCCAGGCTGCGCTGGGGAAAGCACAGCAAAGGCTTTGGGTTGTTTTTGGTACTTGTGGCATTTTCCAAAAGCGTTGCATTCACCTTGCACCCCTGCACACACACAGGTTAAAAAAAAAAAACCCTTAAAGCTCTTCACGACTATGGATATAGAAATCAGTTTTGAGGCACTGTAAAAATGACAAACATCATCTTTCTAGCTTAGGCTGTAAACATCACAACAAAGATTTACAATTAAATGTTTAAATACATATTCACACATTCATGTCTGATTTTAACACTAGAATGGGGTGTCATGTGCAGAGAGGGAAAAAGAAAGGGAAAAAGAAAGGGAAAAAGAAAGGGAAAAAGAAAGGGAAAAAGAAAGGGAAAAAGAAAGGGAAAAAGAAAAAGAAGAAAAGACCCTGCAGGTATTTCCAGTTCTACCCCTCCGAGCTCTGGCTGGCTAAAAGCAAAATCAAAGAAGCCATTTTTTTGACCATAGTCAAACTAGAGGATCATGGGTTAATACTGGCTGGCTGCAAGTCAAACTCTCATTGACAACACCAGGATTTTTAACTAGGATTTAAAATAAAATGGTTTGAGATCATCTGTATTTTCCAGATGAACACCACAGGGTTTTTTAACCCATCATAAAACGCACTATCCTCTTACTTAAGCATTATGCCATTTGATATTCAGTTTCACAAATTTTACCGTGAAATGCAGGTGATTTATAATTCTTTTTTTTTTGTTTGTTTCAAAGATAACCTTTGCACTTAAATCCTGTGCAGCTCTGGGAAAAGGCCAGGACGTGTGGGATGATCTTAAAACCCACAACACACGGCTGAGTTTTGGTTTTTACAACATGTTTTGCACGTCGAACTCCGCAGGGCAAAACCTCTTTTGGGAAAGCTTCAGATCCCCCCCAAATGCTCCCCAAGAGCTACGGCTTCCACATCTCACACGTTCCTTAACAGGCAGGAGAGCACCAACTGTTGCCTTATTGGCTGGCAGCTACAGTAATCCCAGAAATCCTTGGAGGGCAGGAGGTTTCTGCTGTGTCGAGGGGAGCAGGGCCTGACACCCGCTGCTCTGCAGGGCTCTGGGTTCTATTGATATTAAATCTAAACCCACTCTAAAATCATGGATATCTGCACCTGGTAATGGCCCGCTTGTAGCTTTCTGTGTTTATTTTGACAGCACAACAGTGGATGTGTAGCTAATTTACCGTCACATTGACTAAACATTTATATTAGCCAACCAGAGCGCTCCCCACACAAATAAAGGAAATTCCCATTTAAAAAAAAAATTAAATTAATAAATTATTTTCAGATACTTCAGCAACGTCCTTCGCTTTTGCTGACATTTTGATATAATTTTTTTTTTTTTTGAAGTTCATAAAATAACACTCTCAGATTTCTAATGGTCATGTAGAAAATAAGGACAATGGAAAACTACCAAAGGATTACATGGTATCATACAGAAGAATGCTTTTGAGTTTCAAGCGGTGATGACAGCTGGTCCATCCCCGGGTACCAGTGCCGGTATCCAGGCAGTCAGCACGCTCCTTGAACGTGACTTTCTGTTTCCCAGGCAGGAATAGCTTGCTTAGGGGGTGGCAGAGTGAAGGAGGGTGTAGAGAGGTGAATCCAACCCGTTCCATCAGGTCCATGACAGAGGCAAAGGTCTGAGGTCAGTAGCAGCAAGTCGTTAGCGGTCGCTAACAGAACCACGAGGTCCTTCTCCCCACGTCCCTTGGGTTGCCAGTGCTTTACACAAACAGCCCAATGCTCACACTGCTGATACTTGTTCATCTTCTGCAAAACAAGACAAGAGACACGGTCAGTTATTCCAGCAGTGCCCAGCTGGGGCACAGAGGGCACAGAGCAGTGCCCAGTGACGTGATCTCAGTGGCTCTGTGACGACCCCACCACTTCACCAGCGTGTTCTCGCTGTCTTTATCACTGAGCACTCCGTATCCCACAGCACCACTGAGCAAATCCTCAAGCAATCACAGAATGGCTTGGGTTGGAAGAGACCTTCTAGGATCCCATTCCAGCCCCCTGCCATGGGCAGGGACACCTTCCACCAGCCCAGGTTGCTCGAAGCCCCGTCCAGCCTGGCCTTGGACACTCCCAGGGATGGGGCAGCCACAGCTTCTGCAGTCTGAGGTATGATCATCACACGATAAACACATATTGCAAAACAGAACATCCCAGATCCTCCAAGATCTACCAGCATGCAGATCCCAATAGGCCAAGACCTATGGATTTGGGAGAAAAGGCAGCAAATTCCCATGCAGTGAGCATTTTATCCCAAATAAAATTAACCAAGCACTTTAAAGAGAGTAAAAGAGGTGTCTCTAAAAGTGTATGGTTAAATTTAGCTTAGAAAAAATTGGATTGAGATGTTTGAAGCAATTGCTTCCTTATTTTTACATCAAAGACACAACTCAATGCTGGGCAATTTTATGTTTGCTGTAAGTTTGAACTGCAGTACTAATATATATGTTAAATATTATTCAGGTATTTTAAAGGGCCGAGATACAATCATTTTGCATCAGAAATTGGTTTAATCTAAATCCAGGCTCATTTTAAACCAGACTGAAATGGAAGGAAATGATCAAACATTCTAATAAAAAATGAGTTCACCATCAAAGGGTACAAAGAGATCACATCGGTGCACAGGTATTAAAAGCAAATCAGCATATAAACAATTAAGTAGAAATTCCCCTGCCCTGAAGTTAGTTTTGACACAATTTAAGAGCAGTCTTTATCAGAACACCCTCTCACATTTTGGTCACCCCACAGATGCTGTGCTTGGCAGCACTGGCTGTTGCTTCAAACAAAATCATAAAAAAACTGAACTGGAAAAGACACTGTCAGGTCAAGCTGGGCAGAGAACCCAGGTGTCATCAAATGCACTTTTCAGAAGAACAGAAGTTCAGTATTATTTTGTTCAACGTTTTTCAACTTGATCTCCAAAAATATCTGTTAGGCATAAGGCAGCTCACATGAGTGAAAGGAGTTCACCAAATCCAAAGCACTCAGGCCACCATCCTGACGCCAGCCCAAACCACTGGGACATCACTTAATCAGTCCAGAGTGGCTGGAGTTTTTCCACATGCAACGTACAGCCTGTCAGTGTCCCTTCACTGTTTGAGAGGGGACAGGTTTTACAGAAAAAAAAAAATAAAACAACATCTACATGCTCTTAAGTGTCTCAGTTGTACTTTGGGAGATCTTATATGTATATTTATATATATATTTATTTATTTATATTTAATTTAGAATCTGTTCAGTGCCAACATGCTGTTTCTAAAGGGAAGGCATTCTTTTTGATTTAGACCTGTGCATACATGCACGCAGCTCTGCACGATATACACAGCTATGTGTGTGCACGCAGCCATGCAAACACTTCTGCGTGTTCCGAGATTAATCGAGTTTTAATCTCCAAGAATGACCCAAGAGAAAGCCCGGAAGGTGGTTGTGAGCCCAGATTCCCCAGCGGTCGAGGTGTTGCACATACCATCCTCTTCACTATCTGCGCCAGGCATATCTGCTAGTTTGGGGCTGGACGGCTGCCGGCCGTGCCACTGGGGCGTCCTCGAGGAGAGACAGTCACCACCCAGAGGAGCTGCTGGAAGTCTAGAGAGGTCACTGTGCAGCATCTTTGACCTCTGCACTGCCACACTATAGTCTGGAGGTTTGAGGTGTGGGTGGTGGGGCGATCCTTCCTTTATGTCCGCTAAAGAAATCCCCATATATCCCGGAGGGGTGGGCGGTGGCTCCCTATACCTATCGTCCTTCTTAGGTGAGGTGACACAGTACACTGGCACAAGAAATAAGCAATGGAAATGTTAAAGAAGAAAACAAAGGAAACAAAACGTTAAAAAATCATGAAATGTTACAATGGCAAAACAGAAACTGATAACAAAATGCAAATGCAGAAACACCGGTTATAACGACAGCAGCAGGTATTTATGCTTTCATTGCTGTTTTCTGTTTATTTTAAGAAGTCAGAGTAGCAAAAGAACCCAAGAACTCCTTAGGTGAGATGCCAATTGAATGGAAACAGGACTGTAGGCTTCTCTGCATTCAGACTGCAATTAATAGTTGCCATTATAGTCCCTACTCCTGCAGCCCCACTGCACCACTACGGAGCTGTCTGGGGGATGCAGGGCCAGCACAGCCCCGTCTGCTGCCACTGCTACAGCTGAGCAACTGGAACGGGAGGAATTAGGGCAACTGGCCCAAGGTCACTTTGCACAGCAAGAACTGCTGGCTGACTTCCAACATCCACTCCATCACCCAAAACAGAGGTCAGTGGCTTAACAGAAACTCATTAGAATAAAATATCACTGTTCAACTGGTGTGTGTAAAGACGTGAAACCATACAGCTATGCTATGGGAATAAAAAAAGCCAGCAGCACATAAAACAGCTCCTATGAGGCAAAAGATATATTGAGCCTGCATTCCTTACTTACTTTATCTTTTCCAACAGTTAATAATGGCTTATCACATCCACACTTTTAATGTCTTTTTTTTTTTGCTTTGTTTTCTTCTATACCCTTATCTCAAAACTGTGTTGTCTGTTTACAAGTGAGAAATAACCTGTAACAGCCACAGCAACAACCTTTGGAAAGGCTGCATTACACCTCGTGCAGTCATGAAAAGGCTCCAGTCAATAATACCTATTTGCAATGTCCATGCTCTGTAATTCATCTTCTCCCTTCCTGTCCTGTACAGGTCCCAAAGGCTCTCAACCCAAAATTTAAATTTTCTCAAGTTGCCTCCCCTCCCTCCCAGCCCAGGTCTGGGGCTCATGTGCATGTTAAATTGGGCTCTTTCCATGGACATGTTGCAACAGGAGAGTCTCCAAGCCAGGATAATTTCTAAAATCTGTTAGTTGAATGAATTTGCATTCTTCCCGTGGATCCGTTTTAAACCGTGCATGTTCATTATTTTAATTTATTTCAGCAACTGTAATAGTTTCTTATCTTAGAAGAATGTGAAGGGACGAAAAACAAAGGAGTATTTCCTGTTGTGTTGTAGACTGGTGAGATTCCAGGTTTTGGTATCAGCTGGATACCATTCCCTCATGGCTGATGGCCTCAGTTCATGCTTGGGCTGACAGCAAAATAACCCAAACCACATTCAGTCACTCTGGGGTTTAGCAGATACACATGGGTACAGGAAGAGGTTTACACTGCTGAATTACATGATTTATTTTCATTGAACTAGCACTGAATGGGGTCTCTATGAGCAAGCAGGGGAAGGGAAGGGCTGGGCACTCTGAGCAGACCCTCAACCTTCAGTCTTGGCTGCATTTGCAGGAGGGCTGATGAGGGTGGGTATGTTCCCCTTCAAAGGAGAAAGCTTCTGGCTCTCTAGAGCTGACCTTTAGTCTGCAGTAATGAAAGAATAACGTGTCCCTTTGTCAAGCTCCAATTCATAACGTTTTACAAACAGTGAAATGAAGTAAAAATATCTTCGGCATACTGTGTGACGGTGAACAGCTACCAGATTTCCTGCAAACCAGGAACTCTCTCCACCTGTATCAGGTCTTTCCTTAAGCAGACACACACGTGTTGAGAGCTCCTCACCAGCACAGGGGGAACGGACACAGAACGAAAAAGAAGGTGAAGAGCTGTGAGCAAAGACAGCCCGTCCTGAACAGTGGACATGCCATCTGAAACAGGCCATGGGCAGCTCTGACAGGCTGTGAGGGAAGAGCACAGGCACAGCAATGAGCCTGAGCACGTTTTCTGCAAGGTTCCACCACGATTTCTTCTCCAAAGCCAAGGAGGGGGAACACAATCCAAGACCTCCGCCCTACGTGTGATGTTCATTGAGGCAGTTACCTTTGATAACACAAACCCCTCCAGCAATCCAGTCAGTAATTAAACTGCATTTCAGCTGCACCCTTGACTTACAGTCTTAGAAAGCTTTGCATTCCATGTTTTATCTTGTTGCTAACACAGTTCCTTTAGTTTTGGCTACTGAACTCACTAGGCCAGGGGTAGAACATCTTGCTTGATAGAACTATGAATATCTGAAAGTTTTCTCTCCTTTCATACTTAGCCAAACTGCAGCTGTATAATCAAATAAATGGCAGCTTAAAATAGCAAAGACGGGAAAGGAATCTGCTTTGCCCTTGAGCTTCCAGAGACCAAAGCCCTGCGATGAAAGCTGCCCCAGAGGGGCAGGTGAGCTCCACAGCACGCAGCAGTCACACTCTTCCCTCTGGCTTCCTGGGAACTCTGTACTACAAGGAGCATGGGATCGCTGCTCCTTGTCAGGGGAACGTCTACAGTGATGAGTGCACTTCCAAAAAAAAAGCAAAAAGCCACACTACAGAGAGGAACTGCCTGACATTTTCCTGAAGACAGCTCTCCTGAAGTGATGGGGAAGTGTGCTCGTTTATTATCTCGATATTTGTAATGGTGGCTTGAAAACACACTGTGTGTGCAGTGTTCTGACTACAACCACGGGAGAAGCTGAATTTAACATGCCAGACAGCCCCAGACCTGCTGATGTCATTTCTTAACAACTTAATATCAAAATGAAAAGCAGACGTAGCAGCTTCCATAAGCTGTTGGCTCGGCTTACCTATCAGGCCTTTTTCTGTACTGGAAGTGACAGTTTTGTAAGTTGTATCAGCGCCTGGTTTAGAGTCCAAAACCTCCGTCTGCTCCGCTGTGGAGTTCTCCAGCCCCCTCCGCTTAATTGTCCCATAGTTTGTCTCGTAGGTGTCTGACAGGGAGCTGGAGGAGGCCCAGCTCTGCCGGGACTGGTCGAGCTCCACGCTGGCTTTCGACTGCCTGTTGGCTTTGGAAAAGGCTTCGGAATACAAATAACCCTCCTCAGAGTAACAGTTTGTGGGATCCACCTCAGCTATAGGTCCCTCCAGCTGGGTGTGGCGGTAAGAATTGAGGAGATCCCAGCTCTTCTGGTTGGGGATGTTCTGGAAGTTGTCATGAGAACTACTCGAGCACGAAGTCCAGCTGCCCCGGCCGCTGTCTGCCGCCTCGACCGTGATGTGCTCGTGGGAGATCTCCTCGCTGCTCATGGAGGATGTGAAAGCCATCCCTCTGATCAGGGCAGGCCTAGGGATTGACCAGCTAACATTTGAAAACAACAGAAATTGGGGAAAAAAACAAACACTTGTGAGCGTTTGAAATAAGAGCGACGCGCTCAGGAGACAATCACCTGGTTTTAAAGACAGCTCTGGGTTTGTCACAGGTGAGCAGCAAGGTCAAGGCACAGACTGACAAGAGACACTGTTACTCCCAACTCATCACTGCACAGGCAGCAGGGAAGTCATTCCCATGGGAATAACAAGTTTGCGACGTGCATTTCCAGGCTTGACCCCAAATCCATAAATCTGGCCCACAGAAGCTTTACCAAAGACAGCAAGACAGTGCCTGACAGAAAGCAGAGGAGTAATTGCCTCTTTCTTTCATGCTGCTGCCACCTTTTTCTTTAAATTCATAAACTAAAAATAAGTATTTAAATAAAACCCAACCCCTTCACAGGCAGAAATATCAAGTTGTTTAGACAGAGTGGAGGCAGTTATATTTCAAGAACATTTGGAAATATTGGACACAAATAACATTTGTGGGAACGATCTGGAGCGACAGATTCTGAAAAGCAAAGTCCAAAACTTCCTTTTTCGAGAAATGTCTGCTGAAAGCTCTAATAGCTCTCAGTGCATAATTAAGGGGATAAAAATAAAGCCAGGTTTGCATGAGTTTGGAATACATGAAGATATGATTGCTAGACATTAGTCAAGTCTCTTAACTATTTCTGGGTGTGTTAACAAATGCATGGGCAGCACATTTAAATTCAACACCCTCCCTCAGCAGTTTACTGACACATCGTGAAATCAAGGGATGTTTCTTAGATATGTGCAAACAAGGGGTTTTTTTTCCTTGCTTTTCAATTTTATAAGTTCTAGGATAAAACCCACTTTCTCCCTTCAAAACCCAGCGAAACTAAGGAATAAAGGAACAATCACAAAATGTGAACTCAATGTGTGTTAGGCCTTTTAGAAAAGAGAGCTATTTTCTTTGATGAAGCACATCTTTAAATTCCCATTTTAACCTTGTAAAAGAAATGGAATTACTCATTTCTTTCCATCCCTGGAAGTGTCCAAGGCCAGGCTGGACAGGGCTTGCAGCAACCTAGTGGAAGGTGTCTCTGCCCATTTTAGGGAATTGGATCAAGATGACGTTTAAGGTCGCTTTTAGCTTCAACCCTTCTGTGATTCTGTGAGCTGGAAAAATTAGAAATATAAGGAGCATCTCTCAAGTAGCTGAATCCAAGACATCTGAGGACAGAAAATGCTATCCCAAGATATATTAAGACATGTTAAATCCTATGGATCGAGGCTTTTTGTCTAGTAAGACAAAATCAAAAACTTCCAGTTCAAAGCATCGTTTCAGCACAGATTCTCATGGCACCAAAGTAACAAGAGCTCCTGGGTGGAAACTCTCAGGAAGTCAGGGGCAGAAAGCCTCCAGTTTGCCTTAGCAACAAATGGTAATTAGAAAAATCCTTAAAAATCACATTAGAGCATGTTAAGTGACTGGCACTGCTGACTCAGAGAGAACTGATAATTTCCTGTTGTTCTTTTGCTGTCTCTCACCACGACACTAATTTGCTAAGCATCATCCTGGCTTTTAGCACATTTGCAGTCGGCAGCAAGAGATGTCCAGCTGAACCCCACTGATGGGAACACGCTGTGGCCTCCCCAAGTGATACTGTTAAAGCTTCTTAGGAAAACAGGCTGACACAGAGCAGCCAGTTCTCTGGCTGCCAGCAAGAGCTCAGTAACCCCGGTGGAGCTCAGAGCAGCGTCCTGGCCACAGCTCCATCCCCCTGCCGGCAGCAGGAGCCCAGGGCCAGCCAGAACCAGCTGCACCTTACCCTGGGCAGGGCTGGCCGTAATCCACCAGCGCCTGGGGATGCTCCTTCCTCTCTGCCCCGCTGGGATCCACCACAATGAGGGACTGGGACAAGCCCCGCTCGTCCTGCAGCGCTGCCGACATGGAATCCACGGAGCAGTTGCTGACGATGCTGGAGCGGGAGGAGATCTCGCTGTGGCTGGAGTCTGAGAAGTTGTCGGATTTGGTGGAAGGTATGAGGGCGTAGCCTAAGGAGGGGAGAGGACGCCTTGGTCAAAGAGCAACTCAAGTTGATAGGTATGACAACCAAGTTTTGACACGTGCATGACAGCAAGGATATTCAGAAGAGAAACAACCGGACCCTGTTTGCATACAGTCAGTCCACTGAGCTTTTTAGGTACTGAAGCTTTAAGCATCTATCAGCACTGATTTATTTACTGACAGCAACAACCCACCTGCAACTCCACTGCTCTCCAGAGCAGCAGCTTAAACCCCCCCTAACCAGGATCAGGCACTGCAGCATCAGTAGTGAGGGGGCAAATCTTTCCAACTCTGCAAGTGCTGACTCCTCTGGTACAAACACAGCACACTTCCCACTGTCCCTCTGCCCAACTGCCGTGCAAGGCTCAGAAAAGATTTTGGCAGTGGAGGAGGAGATGCTGACTGAGGTAAAAGCCAGCGATTAGCACTCAGGGATTAGCCATATGGTCCTTTTCAGTTTTATTATCTGCTCCAAAACTAACAGAGAGGGAAGCAAAGGCAGGAAATACAACTTTGGCAGGAGCTGGACCAGACTCCGGTGCTGTTCCCATCGAATGGGAACAGCTGAAGACCCCACAAGATTCAGAGCAGAATCTACAATGTATTTTTTTCTGCTTGGCTTACCCACAAATAACTTATCTCAAACACAAATAATATATATAGCCCTATATATCCAACACCTCAGATAAGCTTTTTCCCCCAAATTCCTGCACGCGTGCCTTTGAGCTGGACTGCCACATATTTACATCCACTGGGTGAAAACGTAAAATGAGCAGGCAGTGTAAAAGCCATGCCAGTGATACACACAACCTAATACAGAAGACTGATGCCCTTAAGTCCATAAAAAATTCAGAGATAATATAATATGGCATCAGGAGCCACTGGCATACTTGCCCCTGAGCATTGAGCTCATAATTTGAGAGACTTCACAGCTTAACTTTGATCACTGCTGCAGGATTTTAAGAGCAAGTATAAGCATTAAATATCGATATTATCAAACTATAGGACTGAACCTTATGCATGGAAAAATGCCATTAAGAGCAGCATTTTGAAGATTAAATTTCCTTTCCTTTGGCAATAACTAATACTTCGTATTCTTTACATTTTTAAGGGACTCTTTAAATTTACACAACTGCTCTGCAGTAAGAAATGCTCTCAGTGTGTCTTAATTTTAAGACACCGTTTTTCAAGAGCTTTAAAGATCTGGAGAACTAAAGGGCTCCTCTTCATTACAGAGATTAACCCTATCTGAAAGTTGGGCCATTAATAACAGCACATACACATAAACAGACTCAATGCAAGTGTTTGCTGGACTGAAAAGGTCAGCAGAAGGTGTGACCAATGCAAATACACCAGTGTTAAAAGTGAGCATTTGATTTAAATCATATCAGGGGCTGTCTAATTAGGAAAACGTTGCAGAACTTACTGTTTCATTGGCATTTGTGACACACTAAGTAACTGAACTGCCACTGTACCTGTTTCTTGATTTTCTAACTTCACATTACTGTCTTCACTGCACTGTAAGGGTGATTAACTACAAAGAACTGACAGAAATATCTGGAAGGGAAGAACATTAAACAGCTTAAACATGGATAACGCTGAAGTAACTTAGATAAACTCAGGATATCTGACACAACGTGGACATCAGTCTTTCTTTTAAAAAGAAATCACAGAGTCTTTCTCCTCCTTCTAGACTTGGTGCACAGGCAGGAAGATGTGTACACACTGCTGTTGCTACAGATACTGACAGCATCACTGTCCTTGTCCTTTTGGTTCTCACTCCTTTCTGAGGCTTCAGTGGGCTCTGCTTCCCTTTTCGCAGCCAAAGGCGTTCTTTCCCTGGAGAAGCTTCTTTCCCTAAGTCTTCTAAACCGCGATCCCTTTATTTTTGCGGGCTCAGGCCCAGCTTCTGCCTCTCCACTCTCATCCTCTCTGTCTGCCTTTGCACTTTTCTCCGAACTCTCTCTGGCTTGGCAAATCATCCGAATTCTCTTTTGTAAATAAGCCCCACCTATTCCGTAGCTGCGCTGTCCGCTGTTCTTGTTGCTGGTCTCACTGGCCAGTGACGAGGACGAGCCAGAGAGATTCATCTGACTGCAGTTCTCCGACCTCTGCGTGTTGCCAACTACAAGAAAGCAGACACAGGCAGATGCTGATCAGTGACGAGATAAATAACAACAAAAATAACACCCTGAATTCAAACCCTTTTTTCTTCAATTCTATTTGCATATCACTTGGGTATAGCTCAAAAGAAAAGGAAATCTAAGATTAAGTGGAATGTGTTCATGCCTAAAATTATGTCTTTCAGCTGTCTGTGAAGCACCTAATTTTAGATCAATGAGCTGTTAGCACAACACACACAACAAGGTACAGATCACCTCAATCAAATTACATCAGTGCTAAAAATATTCCGAAATCAAGTTGAATTAAAGAAATAATCCCAAAGCAACAAAACATTATTTTCAAAGAACCAGATGAAAGCTAACAAAAATAACATGTTTATAAGCGATGCTCAGAAGCCTCAGTGGAGCGAGGTTTGGCAACCCAAGTAATTAAGCTTTTTACAGGTATGCTGTGTTTAAGTCAAGTAAGTGGCATTCTCCTAAAGGCAACAGGATCTTGTGAAGGCAGAAGTGGATGGACCAGCCTGATCTCCCACTGGAAAGGGTGAGAAGATGCAGCAGGTCCCCATGCCATGCCATGCCAACGCGGTGGCTTTGGGCTGTCAGTGAGTCCAAGCAGCACACAAGGGAGGGAGAGAGGCCTTACACCATCCAACACCGACCACCCGGGCTGACTACTGAGTGCTGTTAAGAGATTTCAAATGAATTCCCATCCAAGGTTGACTAATGATGAAGTGATGCAGGTCTTTTAAGACGAAGACATCAAAAATAAAGGGATTCTCAGGGCATCATGAGAGACAGGGATGTAAACAAAGCCCTGTGCACAAAACAAAAAATATGAACAGCAACTCGAGGATTTAGATGGATCCACTACTTCTGCAGCAACCTAAACCACCTGCCCTGGAGAACTATGACACCATTCTACCTCCAGCTCCATCTCAGCACCTGATATTCCAGCTACCTTGGGCAAGACCACAGGTTGTCTCACCAGCTGCAGTTTCTGTGCAACACTGTCATCTTCGAGAAATTCCCAGGTTTGCGGATCCCATTTATTTAAGTGGCCACCTAAATCTGAACCGACATGATGGCAGGTGTCAGCACGTCAGATCTTTTGGGAATTCTGTCAGAAGCACTTGGGCAATATTTTAAGAAAACAGTTGTTTCCTTTTTTTAAATAGCAAGTGACTTTTATTACCAAAACATATAAATACACTGGAAAATCATGTCTGCTGATAGAATGACACAATTCTATTCTTGACATGAATATTCTACACTGCTGTGGCTCTTATGTGTCATTGTTAACAAATACTGCTGCCACTGCCCACCCTGGTTTTAGTTGACCAGGAGCTCCTGGGGCTCACACACAGCACGATCCCCCCACAGCTCACGTACCTTTGCGTGGGGAGCCCTGAGGAGAGGCAGGTGGGCTGGAGTGCAAAGAGGATGCCATGGACATCGTGTCATCTGTTTGTTTCTTACTACTTACTTCCTCAGACAAGCTTAATGACTTCTGTGGGGAGCCTGTACCTATGAAAACAACACAATCAGTTACTGATACTGCTCTTCTTTTGAGCTGCTGCTATCTGCTTCAACTACAAACAAGCATCATGTTGAACGATCAGAGAATTCTGCAAAGAGAGGAGCAGATGCTCAGAGGATTCAGCATGTGGAGGCAGTCTCCATTTTAGTTTAAATTTAGATCAGACCAGCTGTGGCCACTGCTGGCTGCTCATCTGCACTGTGCTGAAACATCCAGGCCCTAACAGGAACCACTGCAACGGATACACTGGCTGTGGTTTTGGCAAAGGACCGCGTAACAAAAAAAATGTGCAAAGGATAAAGCCTGAAGGAAATGCTTGTCCAGTGCACAGCTGGGACTGTGTTAAAAACCGTGTGTGTCACAGCAACAGGTCAGTTCAGGATCCTCACAAGCAGGAGTTGTCACATCAACACTCGTGGGCAACACCCACAGAACGACCGGTTTAGCAAAACCAGGGTCCCAGTGATGATTTGGTATTTCGCGCTCACTATTATGACCACCTTGCAGGGAACACAGTGCTGAGGAGTTAATTCCAGTTCTCAATAATCTCTTAGATCAACACGGAACGAAACATGGGAATGAAGAAACACCTCTGAGCAAAGTTTCTGGAACACATCAAACTGCACAGGCTTTCCAGAGGAGACCTGAAATAAATACTAACTGGAAACAGTATTTTATGTGCTGTAATATACTGTTTTCCAGAGATATTTAAAAGGATATCGATGCCCAATGTATCATGAAATCATTTCATATCATTTACTGACTGCAGCTAACTATTTAATAACCCAAAACTGTGGCTTTCAAATGATACGGCCAATTACATAAATGGGTCAACAGCTTCTTGACACATAATATACTGCTTTGCAACCAGCAAAGTTAGAGACAGAAAAAAATGACATTTACTAGGAGCAACTAAATAATATACGTTGCACCATTTGACCATAACATAATTTGTTGTTGCAATGGTGTCCCATAGGTTAAAATATTGAAAGTCTGTGACTTGTTTCAATGATTTCACCTAAATATATTTAGACTTCATTAAGCCAGAGTGTATTAACTGTTTTAAGGAAAGTTCTTTAAGACTGTGCAAATGACTAAGCAGACAGCATGCTCTCTGAAAACACAGTAATATGCACCAGCTCTTTTAAAGTGAATTAATTAATGAAGCCCAGTGGTATCTCACACAAACCACCCAGCTCCTCTGTCCTACCTACTCCTATCTCAAACTCCCCACCCGGTGGGCTGGATACTCACTGAACGTGACATGATCCTTCGTCAGCCCCTTTTTCCTGCTGGGGTACAAATTCACAGTTGGCACCTGAAGGACTTGACTCATTCGGTTTTGTTGATGCTGATGGGCCTTCGTGGTTTGGCCAATTGATCTCATGGGCACTGGAGACATTTCGGAGGATTTCCCTCCTCTTCTCTCACTTAAATTCTTTGTCACTGTTAGGGAAAAACTGCATATAAACACCTTGCACTTTGAATGGCAGGATTGTTACAGTACAACCATCCAGCCAAAGGAACCACTTTATCTATTTATAAAGAAGATAAAACGTATTTGAAGCCATTTCTATTCCAAACACACCGATCTCATCACACTGAAGATGTTGTTGTATGAAACGGCTTTAAAAAAAAAACCCCTTAAGTTCTTTGAAGTGCCAGAGAGGTACGTAATCAAAAGACAGCAAAATGTTATTTATTCCCATGAGCCTGTATTTTAGGTGTTTGTACATAAGGAGCAGGTTGTTTTGCAGTTGGCATTAATGTTTCACTAGGTGGCACAAGTGATTTACAGCACAGGGCACTGCTTCAGCTTCTGCCCTAATCACATAGCAATTCATAAGCCCTGAATTTCTCCTTATATTCCCTTGGAAAACCCTGGATTGCAGCATCACTGCTGCTCATTCCTTCTGCAAGCAAGACTGGGAGCTTATTACCAGGTAAGAGTTGGGACTGAACTCCTGCTTTTCTAGGCATGTGCAAAAAACCCTCTTTGCCCCCAAAAATTGGCAGTGCCCTGTGCCAGGCTCCCTGAATCCAAGTTCCTTGGTCAAAATTTGGACCTGGGTAATCCAAGCAAGCGTGGAGGAACATCCCTGTGAGCAGTTCAGTGCTCTCTGCACCAGAACGGGAACCACGAGGGGCTGGCAGCTCCCTCACGCTCCACATGGCTCCTCCATCCTTTCTCCCAGATCTGCAACAACTAGCTGGACTAATTACCTGTGTTTTTTGGGGCTGGGGGATTTTCTCCCAGTTTTCAAAAAGATACTTTTAATAATACGCCACTCTATTACATATTTATTTGTGTATCCACTTGACCTTCATTTTCCTTTCTCGCATTTAAGGAAAAAAAGGACCTGATGAGCTTAACTACATGGAGTTATATACTCCCTGTTTTTACTTCCAAACAACATTTTAATTGATTTAAAACAACTGAAAACCAACCTGATAACTTTTATGTTTGTCTCTTGGGCATGGTATGGCCACCTGTCACAAGTGCACATAGATCATCTATCAAGAGTTCAAACACAGAATTTAACATTTTTAGAAAGGGAGTTAAATATGGCCATTTCCAGGTTTCCTACTTCAGTGCTATTTCAAAGGAAATGCTTAAAAAAAAACAAACAAGAAATTTGCATAAGGAGGCACCTTAGGGAATAACAAGGATTTGCATTCTTAATACTGGATAATGGCAAAGACTTAAAATATTATCTTCAAGATGCCATTTCCTAGTCATGCTTTTAACTCATCTCATCAGAGACAAAGTGATATTTGAGGACATAAAAGTCTTAAAGTGCTACATTTGGACAAAGGACAAGCATGGAACATTATTTTGCTTGGCACGGTTGCCACTCTTCTAGTTTGAAACAAATCTACCCTTCAAGAGAGTGAAAATTTTTCAGTATCAAAATAAAATGCAATTATAATGTCTCACTTCTAAGTAAGAATTTACTGAACTGTGTAAGACAGCAGGTCAGACAAGAGTTTGCATGACAGGACTTCAAATCACGGGAACTGTCCTGCTGTAGCCCTCAGTTCTTGCCTGTCAAACCCCATCAAACCCATCAGTCAATATTGACCTAACTTCAGCTTCCCAACAATCTTCATTTATTCTAAGCTGAAATCCATTGCTGTTTCTCTATTGATTTTGTCTCTTTTCATTTTCTTGCTGTTCATATGGTAAACGTTACTTTTATCCTTCCCAATTCTGCACAAGGACGGCGGGGCAAGAACAGAGCTGATGTACTATTGAATTTCCTGCCAGACTGACGGAAAGACACACAGCTTAGGAACTAAAGGGCAAAAGGAAAACCGTCACAGAGGTTTTTTGAGCTCAGCCAAGATCCGAACATAAATGCTGTGCTGCTGAAGCTCTTAGCACATGAACTGACAAACCAGAACTTACTGAGGTGTTTTGTCCTTGGAGAAAGAGTCTAAGTGAGTATTTCTAGAGAAGGAACTGTACTTACAAGTGCTGTAGGCAGGCTCACACTGGAGTGACAGTATCTGGATCTTCTCTTCGTCTGTCTCCACGCTGAGGTTGGACAGGTACTGCTTCACCTTCCTCGCCATCTGCGCGTCCTCGTACAGCTTCTTGGCGTTCAGGAGCGAGCTGCGGCGGGCACGCTTCTTGTGAGCCCCTCCCTGCACGTCCAGCATGTTGGAATTGGTGCTGCCCTGGCTCAGAGACCTGCAAAAGAGAGGAGCAAGGCAGTAAAGCTTCAGCTCTCAACGGCAGCGAGGAGCTACAGTAGAACAGGCCAAAGCAGATTAATACCAATAATCTTCAGTTAGGGCTAGTGCATGCTGATGCGAATGAGTTAAAAAGATGAACAGCAGTAAAACAACACTTGTCTTAAAATACTCTGGTAAACTGAGAGCAGCAATTTGAGCCTAGAACAGGATTGCATATGGAAATGTGGAACTGGGAAGGACAAGGTGCAATGCTCTGCACAGAACCCGCTCAGCTCCACTAACGAAGCACAGGCTTGAGCTGTAACACCCACAGATGACAGGACGAGAGCAAACGGCCTCAAGTTGTGCAAGAGGAGGCTTACATTGGATATTGGGAAATACTTCTTCATGGAAAAGGCTGTCAAGCCTTGGAACAGGCTGCCCAGGGCAGTGGTGGAGTCACCATCCCTGGAAGTGTTCAAAAAACACCTGGATATGGCACTTGAGAACATGGTTCAGTGGTGAACGTGGTGCTGGTCCTGGGCTGATGGTTGGACCCCAGCTTGGAGGTCTTTTCCAACCTTAACAATTCTACAAGTTCAACTGCAGATTGTAAGAGTGGACAAACTTATTAACTCTGCTGGTTTGAGGAATTCGGTGCCCACTGTGCGCATCAGGCTTACACAGAAACCTCCTGCAATTAGCTGAGCACTGGAGTGAGCGACTGCTGTGATCCTCCGAGAAAACTGGGCTTCTCACAATGGTTAAATAAGGGGCAAATTATGCTACAAGTACAAAGTGCATTTGATGCACTTAACTTCTTTCTTCAGGTAACTAAAACCATCCACAGCAGAGCAGCTCATTAAACACACGTATCCCAAGAAGGGTGAGGAAGGCAGGGATAAGACACATGTACCCAGACTTGCAGCCGTGAAAGACAATGCTCCTCAATATCCCTGATCCACCAGCAACTACGGCAAAAATAAATCATCCCCAAAATGTTAAAGAACATGAGTTACTCTCCCTGAGAGTCACTCCCACTCCCACTGAATGAGTGACCAAACAACTGATGGACACAGGTCACTCACATCACCTCTGTTTCAACTGCCAGAAGTCCTGCAGCCACACCAGTCCTGGTGCAGTTTTAAATACGTGGAGATCACAGCATATGTCACAAGTAAATTCTAATGGGAAGCGTCAATAAAGTTGTTTAAAGTTGGGGGTTTGTGGGGATTTTTAAACATTCAGATGAATATTTTAAAGCTACAGTCTTTGTGAAGACACTTATCAAGATCTTGTGTGTTTACAGAATCACAAGTGGCAGAATAAACAACATCAGGCACAGAAATGCCATAATGGCCGAAGGAGTCAGAATGAAACGTTGTTAGAGCAAATATAAGGCATCAAGTACACTGAGCTTAAAAAATAAGTAGTGGAAAACAGCCGACTGCAATATTTTGAAAGATGTTAAATAAATCAATCTGAAAGAAAATATAAGCTTTAAAACTGGCAGCAATTTACAGCTCAATTTAATGAAACAGTAATGTTATTGTAGGCAAGAGCAGCAAAAGGCATGATGGCGTGTTCACAGCTACTCAAACCAAGGGGACACTCCTGTCTCCTATGGATAAGGACAAAGCTGATACCTATTCCACCATGATCAGGAAATTATGTTTATTTTGAATGATATAAATATTTCATTGCTTATATACACACTGTTTTTCCTTCAAGCCCGTACTTGACTTTTTAAGGCAATTTAATTCCATTTCCTTTCATAATGATTTCTCCTGATTCCCTCATGTTCACAGCAATGCCAGGGGCTGGAAATTCCACTGGTTCTGTGGAATTGGTGCTGGGTGTTTCTCCCCACGAGCTGCCCTGTGAGCACCCAACGCTGCCAGCCAAGGGCATCCACACCAGTAGCAGGGACCAGTATCCAAACCTGCTCCCCCCAGTTTGACTGGCACTGTCCCTCTCACTGTGCAAAGGCACACAGGTAACACTTTATGGGCAAAAATACACATAAGAACACATAAAATATGGCTACATTGACTGCTGTCTTAAAATCACCACCCCGGGCCAGCCAGGAATTTCCCCAGCCAACATCACAACTCTCATCTTTAGTCATTTCATTATCCAGTCCTTGCACAATCAACACTCCCAGGGAAACCAATGAGGATTCTGGTGTAGGAAATGTGAGATACATGTTAAATACATACTAAAAATAAATACTTTGAAGCTTGCTTGAGCACAAACTTCAGGGGGGAAATTACTACATCATTATCACAAT
Source organism: Pseudotriccus pelzelni (assembly GCA_035584735.1). NCBI lineage: Eukaryota > Metazoa > Chordata > Aves > Passeriformes > Tyrannidae > Pseudotriccus > Pseudotriccus pelzelni. Next base: position 7,764,895 of record JAWMRA010000028.1, on the reverse strand, counting down.
TCCAAGTGTCCTTATAGTTCAAAATGCAGAACGGCTTCAACTTCTCTGTAACACGTTAAAAAGCAAGTTATTTATTTCATTTGATTTCCCCAAACAGTTTGCCTTCCAATATAACTGCACAGCGGGGGGTTTTTTATGCATAAAGCCAAAACTCAAACAACGTAACCACTACACAAAAGCAACTCAGAATTCTTACAGCTGCAGTAAAACCCTGGCTGTAACCCCTTAGTCCTGCTTTCAAAAACCCAGGTATTGCAGGGTTAATAAATGCATGCTGTATTTCAGATGCATGCACTAAGGAGGAGGATGCAGTATGTTAAGAGTTGCATAATCTGTATTTATCTTAGTTGCATTCAGCTCTACACTTACCCCAAACTTCTCCACCTCTTCTTCCTGTAAGCAAGAGCCATATACATTGAAGCATGTATTTGAACAGAAAAGCACAGGAAAAAAATAAAACAGTTGAGAGTCAGGAAGAAAGATGTGGACAGGAAAGAACAGAAAAGAAAAAATCTCTATACAGCAAAAATCTTCTCAAACAATAACACAATGTTTTCATGGAATGCAAGGGCAGGACTTGGCAAATACTTTAATATGGAAGCACATCTATCAGTTTTTTGTTTAGGTTTAACCTAGGAATTGAAAAACCAAAATTGCCTTTTTTTTTTTTTTTAAATTTTATGTAAGTCAAATTCAATTTTGACGGAGTGAGTAAACACTGTTCAACTCACTCATACTGCAAAAAGTGGGATTAAATTTATTTATTCTTTGCATTCGGCCTGCTGGAACTGTATGAGAAATCATCATCACTATTCAAGTTTATGATGTTGTTTTCTCTTGATTGTTTGCTGGAAAACAAGCCAGTTGCCAAATGCACCTTGAAAGCCTGGATGCTCTCTATTAATCAGTAATGAACTTGTGAGCAAGTCTCACGTTACCACTAATACACATCCTTTCTTGTTAATTTTTCATCTTCAAAAGCATTTATTTGGTGCTTCATAACACAAACTGATAGATCAAACACCAGAGGCAATGAAAATGAATATAAATGATGTGAAAAGATGGAATTATTTTCTTTTAATCTTTGGCACTATCTCTAATATTAGATGCCTAAGCAGTTTATGGCATAATTTATAGTGTGCATAATTTAAATTATGGTCATTAAAATCTCTTCTGTAATTCTAAAAAATGTACTAAAGGTAACTATTTACTACTAAATTTATTTAATGATTAGACTTCGTTAGGTCTTAGGAAGTGCACGGGCCATCAGGGAAATTTATTTATAGACTGATTTCAGCCGTGAATGCCAAAGTTTCTGAAGAGCAATCACAACTTCTCAGCTCTAGAATTTCAGGCTAAAAATGAAATTCTGCTAAGTCCAATCCAACAGTATGAAGGTGAATCTCCACTGTGAAACAAATCTATCCTTAAGTAACTTTAAGAAGGATCTGTTATTTTTGGTTCAAACCTCGACTGGGCCATTTTTAGACTCACAGAACCACAGAATGGTTTGGGTTGGAAGGGACCTTAAAGCTCATCTTGTTCAGCCCCTGCCATGAGCAGGGACACCTTCCACTAGCCCAGGTTGCTCAGAGCCCCGTCCAGGCTGGCTTTAAATGCCTGTATTTAAAAAAACCCAAAACTTCTGCTTCCTGATAGTCAGCCTTGCAAACAACACCAGGAATCCTCTGTGCATCCTGACCACTGGAACCAAACCTCTTACGTACACTCTGTACCCTTGCACGTGCTGTTTCCTTCCACTGCACAGATGTCGCTCAGTTCATGCCTCAAAGAGAATTACAGCTGGTGCCCAGGTGACCCATGCACTGGAATTTTGGGTGGATGAAGCACACTTCGCCCAAAACCTGCCCACTTTGTCCCCTCTGAGCTCGGCACCGCTGGGGGTGCAGCTCATTTTCTGCAGCAGAAACCACGGGGCCATTCAGCCCCAGAGACTGCCTCGTCCCCAACTCCCCACCCAAACTGCAGCCTGAGTGGTTCTGTCTGGCCCGTCACTTCCAGGCAAACCAAAGTGTGAGGAGAGGGGACCACCACCCTTCCTGCAGGGATCTACGGGATCGGGACAGACACAGCACAGTTGCTGATGCTTTCAGTTAACCCAGTGGGAAGAAAACGGATGCAGGAAACCATTTAGTTCCACTACATATAATCCAGAGCTAATCAGCACCAGATTAGAAACTATGATGCTTTTATTCTGCAGTTTTAACACAGAGCCTGATGATATTCAGCATCAAGATAAAAAGAAAAAATAAGAAAAATAAGCCAAGGACACACCCTCCACCTGCTAAAGCCTGAGAACATCAAACAACATGTAAGTGGAACAAGCTGTCCTCAGAACAAATAAAAAATATTTTGTTTGATTTTAATGTTATCAGTGGGCTTTTGTTCTGAAGCAACGTTTCAGATTTATATATGGGTGATTTAGGTGCTTTTTACCTCTCTCTCTCACGTATAGGTATTATACCCCCCTAACACTACACCTCTCTCAAAACTCTACTGACATTAACAATTTTATTTAGCAACAATATGTATCACTAACATTAGTACCTATCCTTCCGTGCGTTTCAAAGACAGCAATTTGTTTTACTAGCCCTTAAAAGCAGCTCTGGGAAGCATCACCCGTGCCGGCACAAACGGACAAAGGCGGTGGTTCGATGGTAAATGTCGCTGGTGAGGGACACACTGAAATACCACAAAGATCCCCCGGCTGAGAGCCCCGAGTGCTGCTGCCCCTGCCAGCGCACACCTTTGCCTGAACATCACGGCGGGGTCCATGTTGGCCGACGTCATTCGCACCACCTGCCGGATCTCTTTGGCGATCATGCGCAGCTTCTCGAAGTTCACCAGGCCGTCCACTTTAGAATCGTTGCCTGCGGAATTGAGACACGCACGTAAGAGGGGGGGAAAAAAAAGAAAAAGTGAGAAATTCTTTAGAGAGACCCTGTGTTGTCCCCCCTGCCCTCCCATCAGCAAAACTTTTAATCGAAAGAGCAAGAAAACAGGAAGCTCTGGCACAACACAGTTGGAATCAGGCCCACTCAGAGAACCCTGCATTGGTATCTTGTATCAGCCCTCGTTAATCTATCTCTAAAGTAACAAGTATTAGTAAGAGGAAAAAGTAATAAGGGAACTATGCCCAAGTTCACTGGCACGATGCTAAAATGTAAATACAGAACTGCTGTGGACAGCATTCCCATTTGGAAAGGAGTTCAAACAGTTCTGAGCCATCCCAACCAGGGACTGGGCATATTTGGAAATGTTCCACCCCAACCACTTGCGAACAGGACTTTGTGTAAACGGAACAAAATGGAAACGTCTAAACAAAACCCCCTGAAAATGCTGAAAGAAAGAGTAGGAGGTGTTGGATCGTTGGAGCTGCCTGAGAGCCACAACACGGAATGAAAACCTGGAAACATCACAGCAACAAGCTTTTTTTGTGAGAGGATATATTTGAAGCGGTGCAGCCACCAGCCAGCACACTCACCTATGCTTCCACCTTAAACCTAAGGGACAGCTGAGGAAGACTAAACACTGCTTTTCAAATATTAAAAATACGCATTTAATTTTTAATTTTTGTCTAGGATCAGGCTCTTCCACTCAGCATGCCGAGCCCTGTTTTACAGTACTCCTACAAAGGACCCATCAAAAGCATCCCACTGGTGGCAGCTTCCTCAGGCATGTGTTGACACAAGGAGCACTGAAGAAAGGGCTAAAGCTTATTCAGTGCTCCGCTTCTTCTCTCGCTGTTTGACGTTACCTTCGTGCAGAAACGTGATATCCTTCTTGACAACAGGGAAAAGTGGGATAATTGGAGGCTGCATGCTCTGGCTGCTGAGGATGTTGCGGTATTTTGCCATGTTTCGAGACGGATCAAAAAGATCTTGAAGGTCTCTGAGGTGCTTTTCATACTTGCTGGGTAACTTTTCCCAAGTGCCTCTGAGCCGAGCTACTGGTGCAAGATTTAACCCACTGCAAGGCAGGAAGGTTTCATTATTAGCTGTAAGCAGAATCCTTGAATTTCAGAAGGAAGTGAAGGGTTGTTTCAAGGATTAAAAATAGCTGTCCCAAGGTTAAATGTAAAGCTGGGTGGATGCCAGAGTACAAGTTCATCACAATAAACCTCTGCTGTCTAAACAGGACTGTAAAAACCACCACTGCTTCCCATGCACAAGGTACAGATTTCTAATTAGTGCCAAAATAATCACTCTGTAAAACAGGACTAAAGTCCGTTAAGAAACCACTTCTCTCTTGTATAAATGGATATCAAAAGGGGTAGAGAATGAATGAGGTGAAGTAACGGTTGCACAGCAAACGAGGACAGCGCAGAGCTCATCCCAAGCAGAAGTGGGAAGACTTTTGGAAGAAATTCTTCCCTGTGAGGGTGAATTTTTTTCAGATTCCTTTTTCACATTTTGAAAGCTTCAAAAAACTTGTTTTGAATCGGGATTATTTTTCATACAGATTTCTCTCCATGCTGTGCCAAACAAAGCCTTCTCTGACACGAAAAATCCAACATATGCCAGCCCACAGCCCCTCTTTTCCATGCTAGCTTAGGATGGTTATCTTCCTGTTTCAGGAGACATATGGCATCAAACTGCTGTGCAGGACAAGGCAAGAAAGACAACCCCTGTGCCATATGCTAACAAAAACATATTCCTCTGGAAATAAGGGTAAAACAGTAACTAATTTATTTGACTCTTTTTTTTATTTATTTTTTAACCAAAGCCCGTTTCAGTCATGGCCTGATTAGACTTGATGAGAAGCAGGAAGAGTCATTTCTCCACCTACAACAAACCATGAGAAATTAAGGAGCAGAATATAAAAATTAGATTCAGTATCCACATGTGTATTCACCATGTAATGAGCAGCCCCAGCCCCAATTGCTGCCCAGTTCCCTTGAAGGAAATTCATCAATTCTTTAATGTGTGACTAACCAGAAGACAATACTCTTTGATAAACTGGTTAGACACGGCAGAAAATATTTTAAAATGGCATTTTCAACAATGGTGCTGGGGTACAGCACAAATCCAGATCTTTGTCTGATGAATCACAGTGCCTTTTTTTTTTCCCCTACAGTAAAGGCAGGGTGTAAGATAATTGCAAATAAAGGAAATGCTGAACTCATGCTGTTAAAGTAGCAGCATTCAGGATAAATCAGAAGAGAAAGTCTAAATGTGCAATTGAAGAGGGGAAAAAATAAAACAGAGAAGCAAGCAGATGACAGGAAAGAATGAAAAGGAAAATTAAGCCAAAACAAGACTGATTTGAGGAAGTCCTTACAATGGAAGGAAGAAATAAAGTAATCTCATCATCACAGATATGACTCGGTGCACACCGAAAAAGTAACAATGACTGACAAAGAGAAGGGAAATTGGGTGCCAAAATCATGGAAAATGACACAATGCTCAGGCAGGTTTCTGAGGTTCATCAATCAAACAGTGCTTTGTCCCAGTCTTCCCTTTCCCTGTGAGGTAACAGCTAAAACAGAGACTGTCACATCCAGCACCACAGCGGGACTGAGCTGTTGGGTTACAATCCACCTCGGACCAGGCTGGCTTCGGAAAACCACCCAGACCCACCTGTAATGTGCCCAGGGTGTTCCTATTCCTTCCCTTTCCGTTTAGATTACCAGAATTGCCTCTGACAGCACCAATCAGAGCTGAAAAATGGGAAGTATTTTACCTTATAACCGCGAACATGGAATTGAAGTTCTTGCATTCTCGACAGTGGAGAGCAATTTTAATGAAATGCTTAATAATCTTCATTCTTTTGAGCTGGTTGGGCTCTGCCAAAATTTCCATGGCAACCCAGAAGGTCTCCTGATTTATGACATCCTCGAACTGTTTCAGGTGAGCGTTCCCTGTTTTGGAGTCCAGCTTGTAGAGGTCGTCGATGTACTCGGTGGGCTCGATGTTGCGGAACAGCTCGAAGTCCCGCATGGAAAGCTGCGTGGCCACCTCGATGGTGCTCAGCTGCAGCAGGGAAATCTGGCTCTCCCGCAGGAGCTCTTGAGCATCCTCGTCTGAGCATAAGGTCTCCGTCTCCATATTGTTTTTCAGATAATACCTGAAGAATAATTGAGTGACAGTAACGCATTAGAGATGCTCTTCAGGGGGGTTTGTGAACACAAGGACACTGAACTGTACCAATCAACGTGGGCATTACAGAGGCAGGAAGGGACAGGATAACCTTGTACTTCAGTTAACATAAAATAACATCGTTACTGAAGTAAACAAACATCTCAAAAGCTGTTTTAATCTACCTCTTTGTTATCATTTTACGCTGTACTCTGTAATCTGCTGTAGTGTTCACCTTCAGAAAAAGGTCAGTCACTCTTCCCTTTGTAAATTCAGCAGTGAAAATAACATTTTAAATACACACTAGTCCCGAGAAATCTCCTGTTAATGTGTTTCTCCATTTCTCACACAAATTCAGTGTGGTTTCTTCCATAAATTTACTGTGGCACAGTAATATTTACATGAGGCACAGAGTATTCAGGAAATGAAAATGTATCTGGAAAACTCATTTCCACAGTCCCAAGCAGATCACTTTCAGATACACAAAAGTTTATTACTCAAAAATTCCCTCTTGTTGCCTAGCAAAGACAACTACAGAATTTTTCACTTTAATAAACTTTCTTCTGGTCTGGATCAGGTCATGAGATAAAACCAAAGCGCTTAACGTTTCAGAAAGATTCAGAACAGTTTACATAAAAATGGAAGAATTTATCTCAGGTTAGTATCAGTTCACTGCAACACGGCACTGAGGAAAGAATTAATTGTATGCTTTAATCCTCAAGTACATGTGGGAAGTGTCAGAACAAATATAAATTTTTTCTCCAAGTGTAAACCACCATATATGTTATGCTGATCTGCTAAATTTAGCTGTCAGCAAGCGAGCTGGCTGTAGATTCGGGGAGGGCTTTCAGCTGCAGAAGAGGAAGGTGACACAAGAGGAAAGTGTAATTTATCGGTATTTGCTTGCTTGCCCTTCTAACTGTGCATTTTAATTAAAACACCCCTCCCTGACGCTGCGCGTGACGATCTCGGGGGTCTTTTCCAACCTCCGTGATTCCACCATGTTTAATCCTCGAGGGCAACTCAACCCCCAGCAAAGCGAGGGCGTGTTTACCGTCCGTTGAGCTGGATCCTGTCGGCCAGCTTGGAGAACTGGTCCGGGAGGCGCCGCTGTTTGATGACGCCCTCGGGGCTGACGGACACCTCGCACAGGGAGTAGGTGTCGGGGGCTCCCGTCAGGTTGAACTCGTGCACAGCGTGGCTCACCACCTCCTTTGCCGTCGTGTCTTTGCTGATGATGATGTAACAGCTCTGCTGATCCGCCTTGAAAACTCTGATCACTTGATCCGGGATATCTAAAAGAAGAGTTGACACCTTGAATGTGTCAAGTCGCTTCTCCCCTTGAACAGACGCATCGCTTGGAGAGAGGCTTTTCACAGGGGCAGGTGGTGGCAGGACAGGGGGGAATTGGCTTAAGATGAAGACGGGCAGGTTTGGTTAGATTGGATATTAGGGAGAAATTCTTCCCTGTGAGGGTGGGAAGGCCCTGGCACAGGTTGCCCAGAGAGGCTGTGGATCCCTCATCCGTGGAAGTGTCCCAGGCCGGGCTGGATGGGGCTCTGAGCAACCCGGGCTACTGGAAGGTGTTCCTGCCCATGGCAGGAGGTTGGAACTGGATGGTCCTTAAGGTCCCTTCCAACCCAAACCATTCTGTGACTCTATGACTGTCTCATTTGATAGCCAGAGAACAAAACAAAAACCAGCTGCTGCGAAACAAGAGCCATGCTGGACTTGAAAAATATCAAAATATTCTGCTTCTTCCTTCAACATGGAGAGGAAAAAAGAAGACTCTTCATCACTACTTTTCCACAAGTCAATTCCTTTATCATGCCATGGCCACAATCAAAGTGCATGACATCCAGTCTGTCCCTAAGCTGTGCACTGCCCTTCCCAGCAGGTCTCAGAAACTTTGGCAGCCTCATTCCTCCTCTGGCTCTTGTGTGTTTGTGACAGCCAGGTCCACACACGTGCCAGGGCACCTTTCCCAGGGATGGGAAGCCACCAAGCACGGCTGGAAGGGCTTGGGGTGGGAGGATGTGAAGAGGAAAGGAGATCTGGTTGCTCCCATAACTAGCTGCGAGCTTTCACACTCGCTCTCTCCCCCTGAAGGAACTAAACTGCTGCCAGCAGTTAATTCTTTGGCTGGTGTACTTATTTATAGCACATTTTATGTATTATAAATGCATTAGAGAACAGCTTTATCTGAGGCTGCCTAGAGCAGGAAATAAATATCTACAGAAACATGCGTTTAATCCACAGCTTGATGATTGCAAATAATTTGCTCCATTAGTTGTTACAGAAAGCTTGATTTTCAAAATAAAACTGATTGGGAAAAAAATGTCCAAAGTCAAAGCACACACTAATTCCAAGCACCGGGAAAACTAGTTTTCCCCCTCCCTAAAGACTCAAGACTAAACTTCACATTAATTTTCCTCTATCAAAATCCACTGTTTAAGGGAAAAAAACAAGATATTTGGGGGCAGTGACGTTGGGATAACTTTTTCTTGTGTCAGGACGTAATGGTGTCAATGGGGACAAGTAGCAGGAATTTCAGGGCAAAAAATTAAGAAAATAAACTATGGTCCAGCATCAAAAGTTTCCACTCATTGGAAAAAAGAGAGGCTCAATATCAGTCGTAAATAAATTTGAAGCTGGGAGAAAATAGGGTTTTGAAAAAGAATCTGATTGAAAACTAATTCCTCTAACAGTTTCATTATTAGGGTTATCACATTACCAGGACATTCTCAATAGCTGAATTTGAAAAGCTCAAAATATACATGAATAGGGGCAATAAAAGGCAATAAATAACTATTATGCCCTTATTTCAGAGTGGAAGCGGTGAAAACAACATATTGGATAATCAGGGAAGTGCCTTCACTCATAAAAATCATACTAAATCAACAGAAAAGGGAAACATCTATAATTCAGTATCAACATACCTAAAAATCAGAACACAATCAAAGTGTAAGACTGAAAACTGAAATTTCATTTGGGGGGGGGAAAGGAAAAAGTAAAATTAAAAAAAAAAATTACTATCCAACCAGAACAATGCAACATGTGACAGGGGAAGGAAACAAATTACAGGCACATTTCTGTCTTCATTGTCTTTGCTTTTAGGCAGGTAAACGTAATTAAATTAAATGATTTTTTAATGCATTATTCAGCTTGTGTTGACACTACAAAGCACATTTCCAGTTTGCATGCACAGAATTTTAGTTATAGAGTCCAACGAAAGAACAAACGAAGTCTCAAACCACGTTACCATCTGAAACTTCAGTTCTATAAAAGAGATATAAGCAACTCCATTCCTTCAAAGCAAGGCCAGAGAGAAGCAAAGAAACTGCCAAAGGTCATCCAGGGTTTCAGTGGCAGAAAAGGGAACAAGATGCAGGTCTCAGCCTCAGCACTGTGCCTGCAGGAGAACCTATGGATTTGTTTTCTTTGAGGAAGCTGACACAGGGCACAGGGCTATGGGATGCCCTACAGTAACAGCTCTGTCGATGCAATGTCTGGTAGTTTTAGTTTTCAGGCAAGCCATGCAATATTAAGGTCTAAAGGATGCTGTACATCAGGATACTTACAGTAAAACCCAACAGCTGCAGGCAGGAGAAAAAGAAGAAAACTGTGTCAACACCAAATCAAGATTCAGATGTTTACAAAACTTATCAAGTGTACACTGTCAGAACTAGTTTGGTTTTCTCTGCTCTTTAGACACAGCAGCATATTTGTTTTAGTAAACCTGAAGGAAAGGCAAGTGATCCAGGTAGACACGTCCCCGCCCATGGCAGGGGGTTGGATTACATGTCCTTTAAAGGTCCTTCCATCCCAAACCAGCCTGTGATTCTGTGACTGATTCCAAGATGAACTAGTTATCAAGGCAGCAAGAAGCTGGAACTGCAGCAAAGAGGGAATTTTTCTGCTATGGATATTTATGACCTGATAGGATATATTTGGGTACATCCCTCTTAAAGGGGAAATCTGGAAGCTTACACTAACATAACTCACTGCCACAGGGCACCTTACAGACTATGTAATTATGCACAGAACTTACACTTGAAATAGGGAAAAAAGATTCTGACTTGACATGTTTACAGGCAGCTGCATATCACAACAAATACCTCCTGCAGCCACCCCATAAACTGGATTCCAACAGCAACGAAAGCCCACACTACACATCTCAAAACATTTCTAAGGTTTTCAGACATACAGTTGAATATACATAATGTTTGTGAAACACAAAACATTAACATCACTGTCTTGGTAGCACAGCAGTCCTGTTCTATCCACAACACTGCTTGAAATACATACTGGAAGATGTGGGATGGCCAAGCCAAAGCACCAGTACAGGTACTGAGGAGAGATGGCAACAGAGAAAGGTGTGGATAAGGACAATCTGCTTCCACCAGAGCAGATTCACTCCAGGGAATCAGTGAAGCTCAAAACTGGGAAAACACACGTCTTTGTATAAACAAGTAAGTGTCAGCTAACAAAAAGAGCACGTAAGGGAGGTTCAGGCAGTGTGGATTTCCAGCAGACCTCCAGTCTGGCCCTGGTAACTGCACTCCATAATTCCTGCCCGATACCGCTTGTTAATCATCCTGTATGAATTAGCTCCTTCTGCTGTTTTACCTGAGGGATTAGAGAAGTCCAGGATGCTGGTTGTGGGCTGGAGCAGGTCGGGGCTGCTGGAGGAGAGTGTCCCCGGGATGGGCATGATGGCCAGGCTGTGGCGGCACTGCCGCGTCCCCACGATGCTGTCGTCCTGAGACTGGCTCACGCTGCCGTCACTGCAAAACAGCTCTGCCTCACTCCCGTGCACCGACCTCCTGCCACTCAGCTTGGGAGGAACCAAACTAAGGCAAATAACGCTCTTCACCTGTTTAACTACACCTTGTAGACAGGGTTTCAAAACAAGGACAGAGCACAAAGATCTGAAATCGTTCACGGGGAGAGAAAAAGATATTTTGTCCTTGCTCTGTATTTACGGGGCAGATGACGTGATTTTTTAAAAAACATAACGAGTGTGGACCTACTGACTAGAGATACAAAGCAATTAGTATCTCTTAATGGCCTTAGCTGAAGGAGGAGAGGTTTAGATTTGATATTAGTAAGAAATCCCGTGGGAGGGTGGGCAGGCCCTGGCACAGGTTGCCCAGAGAAGCTGTGGCTGCCCCAGCCCTGGGAGTGTCCAAGGCCA
>JAWMRA010000028.1:7705986-7753500 GCA_035584735.1 Pseudotriccus pelzelni | reverse complement strand
CCCCGGCCCTCACTCCCTCCCTAACCCCGGCCCTCACTCCCTCACTCACCCCGGCCGTCGCTCCCTCACTCACCCCCGGCCCTCGCTCCCTCACCCCGGCCCTCGCTCCCTCACCCCGGTCCGCCCTCACTCACCCCGGTCCTCCCTCACTCACCCCCGCCGTGCCCTCGGCCGGCTCCTCTCCTCTCCTCTCCTCTCCGCTCCGCTCCGCTCAGCTCATGGCCCGGCCGAGCCCGCTCGCTCCCGCACAGAACTGCTGACTGCAGCCCGGCCCGCCCCCTCCATCCGCAAACGGCTGAAAGAAGTTAAGCTCGGCTAATATCGGCTTAGGCTGTATTAGCGCAGCAGCAGCGGCGGTGCCCGGGGTAACCCTTGAGGCTCCGCATCCCGGCCGTGGGATCCGCCTTCCAGAGGGGGCAGAAAACCCACCCACCCCCTCGGCTTCTGGATATTGCAGTGTCTTCGCGCGTCTCTGTCACGCTGGAGGCTTTACAGGCTCCAAGCAAGGCTTTTGGGCGTCAAACTGCAAAGCCTTCCTGCAAATGCTCAATTTAAAATTAAAAACAGCCTTTTTTTGTTTTCTTTTTTTTTTTTTTTTTATCTTCCCTTTGTGGAAAAGTCATCATAAAAGAAAGTTTCTGACACACTGAGAAAGTCTGCATTGGCAGTCCTGGTCTGCTGGATGAAACTCTGTAGGTTGAGTATAGGCAGACAGTGACAGGACAAGGGGGAATAGCTTCTCCCTGACAGAGGACAGGCTTTAGATTAGATGTTGGGAAGAAATTCTTCCCTGTGCCTCTGGTGAGGCCCTGGCACAGGTTTCCCAGAACAGCTGTGGCTGCCCCATCCCTGGAAGTGTCCAAGTGTTGGTAAACTATTAATATTTACATTTGAGAGGTCTGGCTGAGATCTTTCTCCTAACTAAAAGAACATTCCTTTCAACTGAAAGCCAACGGTGTCTGGCAGCTTCCAACTCCCCCCTTCTGAGCAAAGATAACACAGGGTGTGCCACCCTTGGGCCCCCCGGGAGCCCTCGGTCCATATCACTGCATTATTTACTGTTCATTATTTACTGCTCGATTCCTTCTTAGAACTCTGGCCATTAGGAAGGCACCTGAGGAGTCCATCCCTTCAGGAGCTGGATATCTGCCTTTGTTAACACTGAAATTATTGTACTCCTCAACTCGTTCTTTTTTTCCTGAAACTGTATCTAGGCTGCATCTCCTCAGTTGCTTAGCAGAAAAGTGGGGAGCAGAGGGGAGAGGTGTCTGAATACTCACTGTTACCACAGTTAAAAAAGTCTCTGTCTGACCTGTCCTAGATTGTACTTGTGATATTGGAGTGCATAATGGAGAATTCTCGAAGAACAATTAGCACTCATAAACGAAGAGAATATTTAATGAGATTTCAGGCAAGCTTGTCAAATATCACTTCTTTGGCTCACATGGGGGGTGTTCTGCAATCAGGCTTAATTCATCAAGTTGCCAGGGTAGGGCAGGGAGTACTGAATGGTCTGCAGGTGCAAATCAGCATCACAGTGCAGCTAAATGGGGCCTCAGCAATATTCATCAGCTCAGATTCCTGCCCCTTTCCTCCTCATGAGCTTGAGAGAAACTTTGGAGTCAGGAAATATTTCAGGTGTGTGGGCAGCCCTGGGCTGGCTGGGCCCTTCAGTGCCTGTATCCCACAGACACCAGACACAACACATCTTGATGGAGTGCCCCAAAGGGGATGTGGGAATACTGATTTTAAATAAATACTGGATTAAAAGCAAGTTACTGTGCTACTGAGCTCTTCTTTCAAGCTCCTGCTGCTAAGGGACGGTCTTGCCTACCTCCATTAATCTCTCAGTGGACAATAATACCCTCAGCATAGGTGGAGGGATTCAGTAAAACATGTTTCAGGACAGCCTCTGACCCTTTTACCTTCTCCATAAACATCCTGAGCAGTAACTCCCTTTCTCTTGTTTCGCTTTCCTTGCACATACACACAGCATATGGACTCGCTCTCTGGAGCAACTGTCAGAGAAACATGAGGGGGAACAAAGCAAGGAAGCTGGATGTAGGCTGCCTACCTTCAGGGAAAAAAGATGTAAGCATACTCTAAGTAACACACGGAATAAGAGTTCAGCTTTTTCTGCCCCAGCATTTTCTGCCAGGTGATGGCAGAGCAGAATGGTCAGGACAGTGCTCTGTGGGAAGACAATCTCATTTTTCGGATTCACAGCTGAGGGAAGCATGCAGTTCTCCATAAACAGGGATTTGCTCTGAGATCCTTTGGCATGGGAGTGCAGAGGGCAGTTCAAGTCTGTTTTCAGACTCTCCTGCAGGTGTTTGAGCTGTGCCCTGTGGAACAGGAGGCTGAGGGCTGATGGGGCTGAGCCCAGAGGTGCTGAGCACCCAGGACCCGGCCAAGGCCAGAGGAGCCACAAAGCCCTTTGTGCTTCAAACCAGGACTCAGATGACTTCTGCTTCTGTAGAAATCTGCCCCAAGCTTCTGCTCATCTTAGAACATTAAGTAGCAGGGATGCTTATACAAGTACAAAAGAAATTAGACTTCACCTTTTGTGCTCAGTCTAAAACCCAGTGAGACTCAACTACCAGTAAAATCAATGGAAAGATTTCAAAGGACTTTTATGGGATTTGGCCGAGACCTCACTTGTCCAGGGGGAAAAAAAAAGGTGTGTCAGTGAATCACAGTGCTTTTAATGCTCCCAGCCAAATGCAAAATGAAAGAAGACTCTATGGAGCAGTCGCACATGGCCCTCCAAAATTCTGAGGATAACTCAATAAAAACTGCTGCTTTGTCTTTCAGGACATTCCCATAAACCAGGGCAATAGCTTCAGTTACAGGACAAAAAGCCAACAGTACCTCCACATTCCTTAAGACCCATCCATGGAAAATCCTGCCTCAAGCAGAAATGAGAAACAGCCACTAATTCAAATAATGTAAGTTGTGCAAGACGGGAGAGTTTTTCTGCCTCATGTTTCTTTTTAGTGGTGTCCTTTTCCTTTCTAAGTCTTTTGGTCAGATATTATGCTTTTATGATTACACAGCCTATATTTTGACCACTTCCAAAGAGCAGCAGGAAGGAAGCATAGGGCACAAAATGAGGATTAATTCAATAATTAGGAACATTAATAAGAGGCTACCAGGCAAGTGTTTCTGCCTTGTCTCCCTCTAGCCCTCAATTTCCTTACGCTGCAGGGATGCCAGTGGATGGCAAAGGAACAAAAATAAATCCCCGATGATGAATTTACTGCTTATTCATCTCTTCCCAGCTGTCATCCTCCAAACACTTTGCAGGCATCCAGAAGCACAGTCTCCATGTTGCAGCTGAGCATGGTGGGTGCAGAGAGGTGCAGGGGACACATCCTGGCACACGGGCACTAAAGGGGGCCCTTCTGCCCTCTGACCCATCAGCAGGGCTGGCACCCACCAGCCACAGACCCCAACTTCATCCCACACCCTGCTCCAGTTCCCCTGGCAGCAAAGGCCTGGCACCGTGCTGGAAAATGAGGGAAAAGGGGGGGTTGGCATCATCCCATGGAGGGCTTTTGAGAAATCTGTGGTTGGGCTGTGATTTGAGATGTCCTTAAATATTCCAAGTTAAATACTTCTCTGAAACCTTTTTTCTCCTGATAGTAATAACAAGCGGTTACATTGTTTGAATGTTTTTAAACACTCCGTTTATGTTTCAGGACCTTTGTTGTTGCCTCAGGGGGGTTTGTTTATTTTGTTAACTAAAGCATCAATTAAGTTGTTTGTATTTCTGTTTCTAGGCAGTTGTTCTTTCTGAGTCCACACCCTGGGGCACCCCGTACCTTTCTGTGCCTGACACTGCTGTAACTTGCTTCCGCTCTCCTGTTTCCGCAGGTGTTTTCAAGTCCCCATGAAGACATTTCTGTGCATGCTAAATTTTGCAAACTTTCTCCAAGTCTATCTATGGCTGCACGTAAGCAAGTTTTCAGTTCAGAGATATATGGCACCTCTTTGCTGCCTTCTGTCAGGGTTTCCCCCACCTCCAGCCTCTTTCCCCATCCCTGCAGCAAAAAAACCCCTTTAAATCCCATTCCCTGGATGTTTTAAGCCGTGTCTCTCCAAGATCCTGGAGCAAGGTTCCAAAGGGTTAAGGTGGAGGAGGCCCCCAGACAGCTCATTCTTCAGTCTCAGTGACCCAGAGCTCTTGCCTTTTCAAATGTATTTAACCAAATAAGTGAATAGAGGATATGCAAATGCCTTTTCCGAAAGGAAACACAGCCCTGAATTGTTGTTGGCAGGTCAGAGCATCACACCACCCTCAGCAGCCTCTCAGCTGCGGGGGATGCAGGGCCAGAGGAGGAGGCACAAAAAACCCTTTTCAGGCAGAATAAATCCAGGACTCGGCTATTCCGAGGCACAGAGGGAGGAGGTCACTGGGGACGGCTTCCCCGACACCTCAAAAGCCTGGCTGGTTCCCTGGGAGGGTGGGCAGGCCCTGGCACAGGGTGCCCAGAGAAGCTGTGGCTGCCCCAGCCCTGGGAGTGTCCAAGGCCAGGTTGGACGGGGCTTGGAGCAATCTGGGACAGTGGGAGGTGTCCTTGCTCATGGCAGGGGGTGCAGTGGGATGGACTTTAAGGTCCCTTCCAACCCAAATCATTCTATGATGCAAGTATCACAACCTAATAAGGAACAATGACTTTTTGGCAGAGGAGTCTGACAAACCTGAACAGTTTTGGAGGCAAGATGCTGAACCGGGTCTTGTCTAAAATTTTCCTGATTCTGTTTCTGCCACCAGATACAGTGTTTGCTTTCATTTTCTTATTTCCTTTTTCCCGGGGAAACATCTGTTCCACATCTCCAGGCATATCTGGGATGGAATAACGGTTGTTTTTCTTTTCTGCAATTTTTGGAATATGTGGAATTCCATTCTTCTCTTGTCCTATCCTGCAGAGCAGCTCCTTAAACACTGTAAGAGAAGGCACAATCATTGTGAGTTACCTTTGCACACCCAGCACTTCACAGCGAATTCTTCTTTCCCCCCCTCAAACCTTTTGCTTTCCACATCCCAGACTGATAATAAGGATTCAGGGCAATCAGCACTATGTATTTATTGGCTTTTTTGTTTGTCTCTTTTTGGTAATGGAGTTCAGATGCTTCCTCAGGAATAACTGCAGCACAGACTGAGATCTTCCCAAACTGCCTTTGTTTGCTTTTACTAACACTACTGAAGAGACGCTGTATCAAATTTCCTACTGCATTTATCATCAAGCTAAGCCAGTCTACTACCCACACTGACATTTCCAAAGATATGATTCCACAGAAAGGATAGTGTTTATGTTCTTCCTCTTTCTTTCCACATATATAAGGTGAAAAAAAATGTTCAAATTGGTTTTTCAATACCCATTATTTCTTTAAAGATCATTTAAAAAAATCCTTTGAGATCACTCAAGTCAGAAAGTCAGTATTTTCTGTTGAAAACATGGTGGTACTGGAAGAATGCAGAACTGTACACAATAAATTACTCAGGCTGTCCCTATGAGCAAGAAAATCATGGCTTTCTGTACAGAAAGTCCAGTTAAATCACATAACTCTACTATATAATAAAACTTAAAAGTTTTCCCAGTCTACATTTGAATGTAACAACAGGATTTGCTCATTGCCAGCATCAGGCACTTAGTACTCAATTAAAAAGTCAGGATAATAAATATCACTGTTGAAAAAAGCTTCAAGACATGAATTCATTAAAATCTATCAGAGAAATCACCTTGAAATTCTATCAGCCAGTAGGAAGAGCTTAGAACCCATTTGCAGATGTGTGTTGCTAACATTTGTAATACAAATGAACAACCTCTCACTGACTTTTACCCGTGCAGGGATAAACACTGAATAATTATTGAAAAGAAAATCAGTAGTGAGCGAGGACAGGTAACTGGGGGAAGAAAGTAAGAAAAGGAAATATCAGTAAGGTCTTGGATGCACCTAGGGAGGAAGGAGTTATTCTGTGCACAGTCTCATTCTTCCTGTAGCTCTGGTTATTCTGAACAGGATTACGGAAAAAGAACAGATGATCTGACCGAGATTTTAAAGAGGTATTTAGGTGTTTATATTCATGATGACAATTAAAAGCCAACATTTATATGCCACATCACTTTTTATATCCCCTTTTCAATTGGCATGATGGCAATTTGACCTCTCGTTCTTACAGCCATTATAAAAACTTTCACAAAACCCCAGTTTTACATCTTTGCTGTTTTTCGGCAAAAATATATATTTTGGTCCAGCTCCCCTGGCTCTGTTTCAGCCGTACAGCACGGGGGGACAGTAAAGCAGCTTAACCAGTCCTGGGGGGTTTCTCAGGGAGTGAAGAGCTGCCTGTGCTGGCTCTGTGCCCCTCAACGTGCAGCCCTTGGCACACGAGAACTTCTCCAAGCAAACAGAGGCACAACGAGGGGATTCTGCACAACCTCTCGCTCCCGGAGCAAGCTGGAAAGAAAGGTGGAATCCCACTGCGCTTCTAGAGCCAGAGAGAGGAGTTTTTCCTTCACACACACCAGGAATATATCAAAGTCTACTCACCAAAAATGTT
Organism: Pseudotriccus pelzelni; assembly: GCA_035584735.1. Taxonomy (NCBI): domain Eukaryota; kingdom Metazoa; phylum Chordata; class Aves; order Passeriformes; family Tyrannidae; genus Pseudotriccus; species Pseudotriccus pelzelni. The sequence goes on along the minus strand of JAWMRA010000028.1, from coordinate 7,746,932 downwards.
TGTTTTCACAGTAATGGAGAGATGCGTGTTGTTCCTTAAGATTTCCAGAGCTTTCACAAAGGTAATGTTCTCAAAGTTCTGTCCGTTTACTTCCATTATCTTTAAGAAGAAATAAGAATCAGGCCATTAGGAGAGCAAGTTTGACAGACTTACAAATACAAAGGTGATAATACAGACACAGTAAGAACTTTCCAGAAGTTCTCATATGATCTTTACAGCAGTCTCAGAATCAAAACATTCCTTGTAAAATAACTATTTTCATCATGTCAGCGAAGTTATATCCTCTAAATAAGACGGGACCTCCATTTCTACCTGACAAATGCTTGAAATAAATTTATCTTTTATGATAACATGACATTCTTGCCATTAATCAGGAATTTAGCATCAGAAATGTGACAGACATAAAGGGAAGCTGAGCTGTGGCATTCCCAACAAAACACTCGCACAACCTATTTGTTGAGAACACCAGAGCTGGCTGAACCAGAATATTTAAATTAACATTACTGCTTTTACCTGATCACCACGTTTGAGTCCAGCCTCTGCTGCTTTACTGCCCATCTCCACAGTCTCTACAAAAATACCAAACCCCTTGTCACTGCCTCCGAGGAGGCTGAAAAACAGGGGTGAATCTCTGGAAGGTTTTTGCAGCGTGATTTGTCTCCATTTTGCCTTGGCAGCACAGGCAATATTCAACAATCTGAGATGGCCTTTCATTTTCTGTAACACAAGACACAAAATGCAGTGCAATGTTTTTATCAGAAATGGAAAAACAGTTATGAAAAATACCCCAAGTGCCAGGGAATAGATTTTTTGATGCCATGTATCAACATCTTACTAAATAAACCTTGTCCTCTTTTGCAGAAATGCAAAAACCCACAAGTGAGTGCCATAGGTGGCCTTTTTATCTACATATATATATATATATAAGAACAAATATGTGCATGTTAAAAGCCGCCTATAACTGTAACACTTTTAGACCAGTGTGTTAGGCACTGGTAGCACTGGAAGATCAAACATAGTATTAGAAAACGTCTTTCTTTTTGGCTCCTACCGTATCTTCCAAGTTCTTTTCAAATTCTTCCAGGAATCGAGTCATGGCAGGATCTCCTTCAAAGTCATTAAAATGATTGTTCACCCACAGTAAGACCACTCTGGTAACCTGTAAAAACCAAATAAATGATGTGTGTGAATATATATGAATATACACATACACACAAGGGTATCTATGATTCTTCTCTAATCAGCTTTGAGGTATAAACAAAGGAGAATACCTGGACATGGCAGAATAACACATGACAGATTACTGTTAGGTTTCCTTCACCTCAAAACCAGAACACACAAGACCACTGGACTTGTACTGCCACAATTTTCAACATACTGGCACGATACAAGTTGCAGACTATCCACATTTTTCATGTGTGTGCCCAGGGTTACAAAAAGCTGAACCTGGTTCTATTTCTGGAAGCATTTTTACCAATTGCACTTGTTTTGAGCAGAGGTTGTTTGCAGCCCAGAGTTTGTAAAAAGCTGCTCAAACAAAGTGTGCTCAAAAGACTGGAAAGCCCTGCAGCAGAAATTATGGAAAACAAGCACAATGCTGTTGTAAAAAGGAAACCAAAATGTCTGGGAGAACCTGAACACAATTCCCTTAAATTCCTGGTGCAAAAGAATTTCAGAGACTGGCATTTACCTCTTTGTATTAAACAAAAACCAGTATTTATCACTCTGTAGAAGAGAAGCAGCATCACACCTGATTTTGGATCGTACACCATCACACACAACAGCCTGGAGAATCCTTTCTTGATACAAGTGAAAAATACTTTGCTTTAAAATATTTAGTATAAAACAACTGAAGCATAATCCTAGCTTATCACAATACAAAAAGGAATCCATTTGAATACATTTTCACCAGAAACACACTGATCTCTTAGACTCCCACCAACCTTATCCCTGAGGCTGTCCACTGTGAACCATTCCAAGAGTTTATTCCCAACTTCCAAGGGGCTTGTTAGAAACGTTCTGTATGTTAAAAGGAAATCTTCGATGTAGGTGGGATCCACAATAGAATGTTCTTCTATTAAGTGCATGATGAGTCGCTCGGGTGTTGCCTTAAAAAAGTAAATGCAAAAAATAACTGGTGTCTCTCATCCCTACCTCTCCCCAGAGAGTATTTCAACATAAACCCAGGTGAACAGCATAATCCCTTTACAAAGTTCAATTATGGCAAACTCAGGGAAAAACACACCAACGTGTTCAAATCAAGTCTTCCTGCTTCTCTCAGCCCAGATGTTTTATTTATTAGTAAATAAATACCAAAGTTCAATAGATTAATGGAAAGCACAGAAAGAAATTCACCTTGATAACTATGTGGCCTTTCCTGGTTCCACTGCGATCCAGCTCCCTGTGCTCCTTTACCATCACAATTTCTCCTTCTTCCTCCACTTTATGAGTGTTTTTTTCCACGTGGTTCAGAATCCTCCAGTAGTCTTGCTGGGCTATACACACAAACTGTCCCCAAACAACAAGAGACTGGGAATAAACATCTAAACCGTGAATGTATGCCCTTCTGCAGGCTGAACAACCCCAGCTCTGCCAGCCTGTCCCACAGCAGAGCTGCTCCAGCTCTCCCAGCATCTCTGTGGCCTCCTCTGGACCTGCTCTGACAGGTCCATGTCCTCCTGCTGAGGAGCTCCGAGCTGGAGCCACTGCTCCAGGCAGGGTCTCAGGAGGGCAGAGCTGAGGGGGAGAATCCCCACACTTCTTTCCATGCAGCCCAGGATGCAGTTGGCCTCTTGGCTTATATCCAGCTTTTCATCCACCCCACTACATCTCAGGATAAAAGTAGCCTGTTTTCTTTTATTAGATGCTTAAAAATACAAGGTAGTTGTACAGAATCGCAATCTCACCTGACAATCGTCTACTTTGGTTCTGACCACTCCATTCATGTACTGTTTGTCCAGAGAGGGAGTAATCCCAAAACTGTTTCCCATACAGAGACTCTCACTCTTCCCATCAGGATAGCTGATTTCCACCGTGCCATTTAAGATAACGTACCAAGAATCGAGCTAGAGGAAGAAAAAGAACAAAAACCAAACAAGTGAAGCTAATTCAACAACTTCTCTAAGCTCGTATCTCAGACAGGCTCATTCCTGCAGTTTGTTGTCACCACGGCTCTGCAACATTTCATTCACTGAAACGGTGCAGCGTAAGGCAGCAAGAAGATGACTGAACCAAGAATGCTTCATTCATTTCAGAACTAATTCCAGAGGGAGGAATGCTGATGAAGTGATTGCTTTTTTTAATCTGTGGGCTAATTGCTATGATATATTTACACCGTTCAGTGAGAGTGAACACTATTCCCCTGGGCACCCATTTGGTCACTACCAGAGATGAGTCCACCTCGTCCTCTTGCAGGGATGGACAGAGAATGCCATTCCTGAGGGCCTGATCCAAGCAGAGGGGAAGATCTCAAGATAGTGATTGAGGGCACCTGTGCTGGGAGCCTGAGCACAGACTAACCTGAATATCTGTCTCCTCCCAGGGAACACGGATGGAAACTGCTCCTAATTAAGACATTTATGTTACCTATGTTATTAGGCAAAGATACCCCTCCATGTTAGTATTAAAAAAACCCTACATTATAAGAAGAGTTTTTTCCCCAATGGAAATTAAGCTTTTTTCTACGCCACAAATCATCTTTGAAATGAGTTGGCATTTATCTGATAACAACATACTGAATGCTCTTTAATGTCTATACTTAAATATAAATATATACTTGGGCTATACTTTACTTGGTAGAGTTAAAGTCTTGAACAAGACAGTCACCATCACAGAATGGTTTGATTTGGAAGGAACCTTAAAGATCATCTCATTCCAACTCCCTCCATGGGCAGGGAACCAACACACAGGCAGAATCTGCTGAAGGGAGGACAGAGGTTTGGGGATTTTGGCTATGGGGCCAGGGTGAGAGAAGAATTCTCTAACTTCCACGAGTGGGAGAGGTGTGGAGACGGGAAAGATTTCCAGCCCTTCAGCCTCAGCCCTGACTTACCTCTTGGCCATCTTCAAGGATGATGGCTCCTGCTTGCTCCACGACTTCGAAGATCATCACCGAGCAGAGCTCTCTCCTCACAGACATGGTCATGTTTGCAAAGGCAGGGAGCTGGTGCATAAATTCCAGTAATTGCTCTGTCGGACAAAGGGAACACTGGTATGACTGCAGGGCCCAGGGTCCCTCCACAGGTCTGTCAGACCTCAGCTACACTCACAGGACGATTGCTCAGTGGGGTTACAGTCCCTGTTAGTGCCTGTGGCTAAATGAGCCCAGTGTGCACTTTGTCATCCACAGCCAGCACTCGGCTCTGCAGCCTTGCTGGGGCTCTGACTGACTCTCAGGGCAGCAGGCTAGCTAAGAGCAGAAGCACTGCAGCTTCAAACATCTAGAAAAATTAAAAATACCCTTAGGTACAGTAATTATAAGCTTGACAGGAGCATGAAATGGTTTTCCAGTGTTCAGAGAGGCAATCTGGAGTAGAGCAGAAAGCAAGTTTTGCCATTGAAGTTAACGCCAATTTCTAGTTAAACACTGCAGTAAATTATCTTCACTTTAACTGTTCAGCAGTTTGCACCTAAGCATACCTATACTCAGGAATAGTATGTTCTCTTTGCTATTTAGGAACTAATTCAACAGTTTCAGGCAGTCAGAATTACCTTGCTACCTGTCCCATTACATCAACACACACAATGACTGTAATACTTCACATCTTAAGCATCTCAAAGACTGGTGGTTAATATATTTAGTTTTTCAGAACAAATGCTCTCTCAGACAGTAAGAGGAGAAATCATTCAATTAAGATTATCACTAGTGCAAAGTGATCACCAGAAGGCATCATTCAATTATTAAGATATTCACTGAAAATTAAGTCATTAAACAGTTTTCAGATATGCTTCTCTCACAGATATTGTTTGATGCAGTTTTATGGAAACTTAATTTATTTCTTCTGCTCACCAATGTCATCATCAGTTTTATCTGCAGGCTCCTTCTCAAGGCACTCTCGGACAACATCTCGGCCCAGAAGCGGATCAGAAGTTCTGTCAATGTCTTCATCCTCCTCCTCTTCTTCATCTTCAGAGTCCACAGGTGCTTCTGGAAGACCCGTTAAATCAACATCTCCCATCTCACTTTCCGTGGCCTACAAAGAAAACATCAATCAGACAAAGAGTTCAGAGTCTTCAGTCTAAACATTTATGGTCTGAGGTAGATAATAAAATAAAAAATAAATTCTGCAACAGCCCCCCTTCTGAACACTGAGGAAAACATGTCCTGCTGAAATCTACAGTTACTGGATTCTCATTTTATAGTATTTGCTATTTCTTCTGAATTCACGTAAAATTGTTTTTTCCTAAGTGGAGTCTGTATTAACTATGAAATAATAATGAAGTTCAATTGGTTACCCAATGCCTGTAGATACATTTCTACTGTCAGCAATAGATGGCAATACAGACATCACACTGAGCAGACACACGAGGCAACAGTCAAAGAGAACACAATACATGCAACCAAAAGCAGAACCACATAGGAATCATTTGCACTAATTCCTTCTCTAAAGTTTAAATGATGTAATTGCATGAAAATAAATTTCCAAACAGATGGAAGGGGGGGGAAAAAAAAAAAGAAGTTTCAAATTCTCAGTTCCTGCAGAGTAGTTGCTCAACCACTCTTTTTGAAGTTTAAGCCAGCATGCAAATCATTTTTCTGTTTAAATTCAAAAATCCGAGCAACAAGATGTGTCAGTGCGAAGTGTAAGGCAATTATATAGAAACTTGCAGAAAATGGGAGTTTGTTTTTAAATGAGCACATTTACAACACTCACTTTACAAGAAATCCTTGAGATTCCACAAAAACACTGAACTAGCTAAGGCATCAGATACTCTGCGTGTTCAATAAACCTCCAAAACAGAGGATGAATTTGAACACTGTGATGGGGCAGCACAGCTTTCCTGGGCAACCTGTACCGCTGTCTCAGCACCCTCACGGGGAAGAAATCCTTCCCTGTATCCAAGATAAATCTACTCTTTTTCAGTTTAAAACCATTGCCCTGTGTCCTGTCACTACAGGACAGGTAAAAGGTCTGCTGAACAAGCCCACTTCAAGTACTGACAGGGTGCAGTAAGGTGTGAGCCCCAGCACCTGGGCAGAGCAGCAGCACTGCCTTGGTGCACCAAACCAAAAACACACTGGGGGGTTTGGTATAAGCTTGGACTTTGGAGCTTGTCCCTGTTTTAACAATTAGCCAACAAACCTGTTAACTGAAGCTTAAATGATGTAGCAAAAACCTTTCTTTCAGAAAAAGGTAACAATGCAGAGAGGGTTAAATCTGTTTTACATTACATCACTTTACTGGCTTCTGTAGCTCACATTAACAGTTTTGGAATTAAGCCCAAGCGCAAATTGTGCTTGGAGAGTCTCAGCAGCACATGATCAGTACAGTGTTTTATCCAAGGACTTTTCTAGCATTTCTTCATCTAAATAGCCACAATTTACATCAACTGCTCCAGACTGAATAAGGCAGACAACAGCACCACTCCCCACTTTGATAGTCTCAAGCTAAGGTAGAAAAACTGAGGCTTATGGGTTCTACAGAACTTGGTATATCCTATATAGGAAAACAAACAAATCTCCTTTCTTGATAAATAAGTTATGACTTGATCTAGCTATGAAATAGGAGATGGTCCTCCAACTGTGCTTCAGAGATGACGTGCAGAGGGGTTGACAGAAGGTTGGCAGGTCAGGCAGAGCTGGAAGGAACAGGAAGGGTTTTGCTCGTAAAGCCATCTGAGGAAGTAGCTGCTCTTCCCAAGCATGATGCTCCAGCTGTTCCCATTATCAAATATCAAAATCATTCTTAACAGAAACATTCTGAACGACTGATTTACAACATGAAACCCGAAGCTGCAATCCTCACATTTCACACAAACGTGGATTTCCAGGATCAGGTCCACAGTGCAGGAGCATCTACCAAGATACACGTCCTTGATGCATATTTCATATATAATCCATTTTAGTATCAAAACCTTAACCACCACTGGAATTACTGCAGGGCAATAATGTTGCTGCCTACAAAGAGTGCATACAGCCAAAGTGATAAATGAAGGATTTGGAAAAAGGTGAAAAGGAGAATCTTTCACTGACAGAACTGAACAGGTCAGAAAAAAAGAGATGCAAACTGGTTGGCCATTAAGAGAAGAGCATTCATTGCCAGGTGCTGACACAGGCAACCCACCCACTACAGTGAGGGGACACATCTAGAGACACAGCCTGGATTCCCTGCGTGAGCCTGGACAGGCACCTTAAAGCCCGTCCCACGAAAGGACAAAGGAATGTTTTCACTGTTTAATACCTGCTGAATTCTTTATCCCCAGGGGTACCTATCACAGGTCAAAGCAGCTGTACAAGCCCTCATTTCAACTGCTCTCTGCACAACCACACAGCTTCCACTACTTATGGCTGAACACCATAGTTCTAAAATTAAACACACTGTCAGAAAGGGGTTGAATGAAAAAAAATGAATAAAATCTTGAAAATCCTTTTCAAACAAGAAGTTGGTTTAAAAACTGAAGTGAATAACTTACTTTTTTTCCCCCTATTATTAAAAAAGGTCTACAGTCCAACAGAAAGACAACTGCTCTGCAGTATTCCAAGCAAGCTGGAATTTGGAATACACACATTTGGACATTTTGGTGTCCCTGTTTCGGACACCAAAACACTGAGAGCTCCAATAGGGAGCAGCAACAGTACAGAACAGGAGAGAAAAACACCTTCATAAATTTATTTGCATCACTTTTCGCAACTAACTCAGAAGTTTAACACGATGTGTCCATAGCAGTGCTTACAGCCAGGAATCCTCTTCTGCTGATCTCACCTTCAGCTTCATGTTCATCGTTTCCTGTTTAACTGGAAATGGGCTTTATCCTGGGCTGAGATGCAGCTCGAACCAGTGAAACCTCATTTCAACACTATCAATGAATGCAGTGTACACAGACGAACAGAAAGTCTTCCCAAATCTTAATCAAATACTGCATCATTCTTCGGTTCTACCACTCTAATCCTATTTTCCTATTCTGGAATGACGTTTGCACTACTTACTGTAAAAATTAATGTTAAGATACCATTCATACAAAAGGTCATTTCAAGGCTACATTAATCAAAACTATCCAGAACATTAGTGACATTAATGATATTACTGGAGAGCTTGGCATGCAATAGATACAAAATTGACTGCAACAGCAAAGCATCATTTTCCAAATACTTCATGAAAAACTGTATTTTGTTGTACCAAAAATGCTTTCAATTACTGAGCCAATACATTACACTCAAAATGTAGGTTTATTGCATATCAAAGAGATTCCCTGCCTTCATAATATGATGAATATTGGGGGAAACACTTTCTTTTTTCAGTGCGATTTCAAAATCTGTCTATACTGATGTGTCACTGCAATATAATGCAATGTTAAACACTGTGCCATGGCATTATTACACCACAGCTATCTATTACCAAGCAATATCAAGCTATCACTTAGAGATGTGTGACAAACAGTACGGGAATTCTCCAGCACTAACTGTTACTGCTGCTGCAATAAAGCCCATAAAATACATAAATGCACATAAAGTGCATCTTTTAACAGGCTGGTATTTGCACATTAGGCACATGAGAGCAATATACTAAAAATTCACTAAAAAAATAAGAAGGGGGGGGACCTCAGTGGGTTGTTGGGTTCCACCCCTCACTCCTGACATGCCTGTTGCTCATCTTGTCTTCACCCACGGCTCATCAAATGCTCGATTCCCCAGTGCTGTCTTCCAGGACTAGGGACACTGTAGCTCTGGTCATAAATGGCTGTAACACTACCTTTGAGGATCTCACACGAGTCTGACAGTGCTGACCTGCCCACGATTCCTTCAGGATTCAAACCCAGACAGGCTCATGTCACTGAAATGGAAATTCCTGTCTGAAAAGTCCCCACTCCTCAAAATTAATAGAAAATTATCACATTAAATTATTAATATATTAATCATTCCCTAGGGTACAAAATACTTTGCACCACTGTTTATTTGCTACAGTGCATATAAATATGCTACTCCATCATTTCTTTGATTGATATAATTTTTATTTGTTTAGCAATTATGCTCTTTTGGCGTTTTCTGATGAGTAGACAAAAGGCAATTAACCACACATGATAGAATACTCACTCATTACCATGGCTAGAATGATATCTTCATTACCAATAATATATTTTAAGTGCTTTTCACTCAGAGCAACCTCTCCAAACTAGTCAGGTAGACAGGCAGGCAGACATGGTCAGGGAAACTATCCATCAGCCTCCTAATGTATGACATGCTAAGGCACAACACACAGACCAGTTCTGGTGAGTCTGACTGATTACATCAATTCTGTCGATTCAGAAAATAAAAAATGATAAGAATAATCAAGATGAAGGACACCATCTCAGAAACGAAAGGAGTCCCAGAGCACCTGGGAAAGGCTCTCTCAGGGATGCCAGCTAGTCCTGACCCAGCTGGCAGCAAGCAAATCTAAAGAAGTAGGAAGGTAATAGGTGAAACAGGACAAAAACAGAGACACTTGTAATGTTCTAAGGGAAATTTTCCTTTAATGTCTTATTTTTAAGGTTCCCTAAGTAATAACGCTGCTGCAAATAAAAATATCACTAATCTGTTTCTAGTACAGAAATAATACCCAGACAGCACCTAAGGAAAGGGAACAGGTGTCTGAAATCCAGTTACACCCACACTGCGCTCCACAATTCTGTGTACCCAGTGCTGTGCTTGCACTGCAACTTGGAAGGGGAAAAGCTGTGAAATTACTGATCAACACAAACCCAAGCTGAGCCCCCTCATCAGCCAGAACATAAACACCACGGAACGAGCTCCGCGATTTGACACCAGACAGGTAACTTATTAAGTGTATTATCTGTAAACAAATGAAGCTATCTCTGGATTTCAGCCAACTTCTATTCTCAGCAAGCCACACTAGAATTTCCACAGTCAATTAGTGCAGAAAGTGGGTCTATTACCATGCTTTTGTTTGCAGAACTGAACATCTGCGATTAGCAATAAATACAAAATAATCAAGGAAAAACCTTGAAAACGCAAGGCTGATTTCATGAGATTTGTTCCATTTCAAAAAGGAAAACGATCCCATAAATCAACAAATATGACTTCTAAAAGCCACAGAGTACTTGGTGGTACAGCAAGACGAGAAAAGCAACAAAAAGAGCTTTACAAGCAGCTTGTTGCAATTCCGCGTGTCTGTAGGGGCGGGTAGAAGCATCAAGAGGGCTTGACCCAACATCTTGGATAAAGGGCCACTCTTCCTGTTTATGGAATATTTAACATCAAGGAAGGAAAGGCAGGAAACCAAGGCCATCTTACCTGATAAATATCAGACAGGCTGCTGCTCCCAGAGTCGCTGGCAATGCTACATCCCGACTGGCTCGAGGGCACGTGTGTCACCTGAGGATGAGGATTGTCGGTGAGGTGCATCTTGGTAAGGTCGGCTGGAAGCTGCAAATCAAGAGGATTTGGGGAAAGGCAGGAAAAAGAAAGGAAAACAAGACATCTAAGTCTGATTTGAAGACACAGTTATTTAAATAACTTCTGTCATGTGTTTGTATTTGGATTGTTGAATTACTGAATAAAACTGAATTCGAATCGGTAACTCAATGTCCATTTTGAGAAAAAGCTAATTTAGACTAAGCTTGCCCAATCACACTCCAGATTTCATATAACTGATGCAAAATGATGCACCTTTCTACAGAACAAAGGTCTGGGCTCTTTACAGCTGATATAGCCCAAGAAGATAAATATATGATGCTGGCCAAACAGCCTGCAGTATTTAACATTCGCTGACGTTGCAATGCAATGTGAAGCAGGATTCCTCTTTACAAATTCAACTTATGCACCTTTAGAAAATACCAATATAGAATAAAAAGTAATGCAATCTAAACAAAAGGTTTGGTCTATAAAGGGCTTTGAATTTTAAGAAAATGAGTACACAGAGAGAATGTGATGCCTTTTTGGTACAGCTATATATATAACAGCACCTCTGCTCTGTAAGTCTATCTGTAAGTGAACACACATATGCAGATATGTAAATTCTAGTGCATGACTCAAGTCCACAAACATGGTTCTTTCTACTGAAAAAAAAGCAAAAATCAGCAATGGCTTTTGAAGACTCAGAGCTGCATGGAATCCTATCAAGAAACCAGCCCTTTAATTCAGCTGCTTGTTTATTTTCTGTCACGTGTACTTCTAATATTTTTTAAATTTATACTCAAAGATGTGAAAAAAACATTGTATCAAGGAATCACAGATTCTCTATGTGCTTTTACCATATTAAATTATAAAAGTTATACACTATTCCTTTAAAAGACATTCTGATGCAGAAAAAAACCCAAAACTAATCTGACAGAATCAAGTGCTATGATCAAATGAAAAGATTTCTTTCGGTAAAGATTCCACACTGTCGTGCCAGCCACATTCAGTCCTACAAATTAAAAGACAGTATTGTAGAAATGCTGCTGATCTGGTAGCCTACAATGCTATTTCTTCGTCTCCTAACTTTTACTTTATTCTAGTTTTGTGTATCTTTTAGCAACAAAAAGAAAGCACATAATATCCAACCTGTAAGTTCATATCTATGGTCACATGTACCTGTGACGAGGGGAAAGTCTGAAAAGATTACTAAACTCTCATAAACTCCCACAAAAAACCCCATTGGAGCAGGAGGCATAAAATAGTGAACTTGATCCAAATACAACGGAAACAGAACACTTTGAAGCCACCAGAAAAAGTTTTTCAGGTTGAAAAAAAAAAAAAATCTATTTCCAGGCTTTGAGAACAGCAAAAAGGTCAAAGCATTCAGGTGACAAAATGCAACCCCAGTGGCCAAGGGTGCCCTCGCTGTGAGCACAGGGACGAGACCTCCCAGCTACAGCAACGTGAGCAGGAGGGAAGCTGAGCTTTAATCCTGGCCCAAACGAACACACCACAGAACCTTTTTCTGTGCCCCGCACAGGACAGCACTGTGTCCACGCAGCCCCCGTGCCAGGCACGAGGCAGGGATGGTCACGCTGCCCTCCCTAAAGCCTGCGGGGATCCGCGCAGGAGGTGAGGCACCGATGTTTCACCCCGGTGCTGGGGGAGGCTGTTCCTCTGGCTTTCCCCACGTGCCGATCCGGGGCAGGGCTCAGTGTGGGTGCCACAGGGTGCCACTGCTGCCCTGCCCCGGAGCTCACGCTCAGCTCCTCTGCAGCAGCGCAGCGCTCCCAGCACGCCCGAGCCAGGGCAGCCATCCCTCCCCAGGGACAACATCCAGCAGCACTGTGGCACTGCTGGCACATCGCTAGGCAGGGCTGCTGGCAGAGACGCTGCAAGGCAGTGGAACTGAAAAAATCCAGGAGTTTCAGGGAATTACAGAACAAATCAGCCCATGCAGATTGATTACCCCAGCATTGCTGCTCAGCCTTTATAACCTCCCAATTCCAACAACCAGCTCCGACTTCAGCTTCCACCCTTCCATCCGTGAGCAAGTCCCACGCTGATTGTGATAATACAGACACAAGGAAATCTAACTTAAGCTCCCTGCTATCCAGATTCTCAAATTTTCAAAACTACTCCAAGAACACAGTGAGCAGCACCAGGAGAAGAACCAAATCCATGGGATTTTCCAGAACAAGGGCTTTAAAGGTGCCTGCTCTCTACCAACAACTGGTTTTATTAAAGCCTGTTCTGGCTCACAGACATCACCACACACACAGATACAAACTGCCACGTACAGTTCATCTTCTCTAATTTAGTTTTGATTTTAAGGTTCTTGTGATGAACACTGTTTTCCGTGCCTAGATTGAGAATTGCTCTGACTGGTCTAGTGGAAGGTGTCCCTGCCCATGGCAGGGGGTTGGAAAGAGATGAGCTCAAGGTCTCTCCCAACACAAACCATTCTGATTCTGCACTTCTAATTAATGCTGAAACAGAACATGACTCTCAAAATAAACAAGTTCTGTATATATTTTATATGCCGTTTTCAGAAAAACACACTGAAGACCAACTCAAAGCACCACCAGCCTTCCCAAAGGAGTATTTCCAATCAGCTTTCTACTTCTAATCCCAACTGATCTTCATTCCCCCTGCCAGCACTCCCCTTCATTTCCATCACCTATAAAGCACATGGGCATGCACCACACTTCTGCTGGACCCTGCAATATATTCCTCTAAAGGACATTTAATGCAAGTTAGATGCAAGGAAACACCACAGTACCTCTTTAAATTTGAGAGGGAGAGATAAGGTTTATTTGAGACAAGTGACCTTTAAAGTACTGCTTGCCACTCTACTCATCTCCCAAAATAAATCACAGCTTCTGTCTTTTGTATGTCATTTTTATTACCCAAACTGATTGTTCTTTCTCTCAAAGCTCACTAAGCAGCAAGACACAGAGAGGATGTTCCTGTTCCACCATGACAGCGGGCACAGGAAGGACTTGCTGGATGTGGTAGGGAAGTTGCTGGAAGTGACATAAAATTGTCTTAGCTATTGACGATTATGACCTTTTTTTTTTATGGAACTTACAAACTTTTGTTACAATTACATCCATACCTTGAAAAGTCATGCACTGGCAAGCAAGTTCAAAATAGCAACGTTCCCCTATGCCCACCTTAGAGGCTTTGGGATGCAGGTGTATGCATCTGCAATATCTTCTGGCTAGTTGGGTGTCCCAGCAGCCAGAGACAGGAAAATCCCAAACATCCATGAAATTCTGATAAAAGCTCCAGTAGACTACTTACTTGCCACTTTAAACCACACCAGTTTCATTTTTTCCCAAGAAGGGATAATCTGGAATTGGAATATGAGTGCATCTGAGATGCTGGCACAGCCTGTCCCTGCATTGGTGCCAGCACATCCTTGTGACTGACCTTTCCCAACAAAGGGATATTTAGGACCAAACCCCCCACTGAAATGCCACACTGCAGTTCAGAGCTGTACAAGAAAGAAAGTTAAGAAAATAGAAGTTCTGGTCGGTACAGCCACCTACAGCTCTGCCCTCCCACTGAGTCAGGAGAACACAGTTGGTGATTACACCAAAAAAATCTTGGCTCAACAAGGGAATTTTTAAAGAGATATTGCAAACTGCCATAGGAAAAAAGGAGAGGAAAAAACACTACACCCTTTGGAAGCTCATCCTAATGGCAGCATCAACCTGTCTTGCCACACGAACCCAGAAGCACCAGCAGCCTGGACTAGTTTTTTGTAAAGGCGTGTGAAATTTGGGAACAGGGTACAGAGGACACCCCACCCCACTAGCCAGGACACAGCCAGGCCAGGTCACTCAGAGAGGGGAGAGAGGAGGAGAAGACCTGGGAGTGTAAAAGCAACCTCTGAGTAACAATGAATAAAAACTGATGTGAACAAAATACTGAACTTTCCCCACAGCAACCATGAAAACAACCCGAGGTTGGGGGGACTCCAGAGGTCCACAAGGAGCTTGGCTTTTGCCAGTGATTTCATGGGTGCAGCCACCCAGCACCAAAGCACTCCTGCTGCCAAACCAGAGAAACCCCAAAACCTCTGCAAGCCCCAGACCTGCCCTTTCCCCTGTTACATAACATAGTGCAAAAACTCTCACACAGAAGAAACCAAAACCAAACCATAGAGAGCAGTGAACTTTAACAGAAGTGCTTTTTTGTCCTGTCCAGACAGAATGCTCAAGTCTGGCACATATTGTAGAAGACAAATTGCACCAACAGCCTGAATTTTCAGTTTGGATGGAGAGGGACAGGCAGAGCCACAGATTTGGGAGCAGCCCTGCTGCTCTGAAGGGTGTGATGAGAAGCAGAGAGACAGAAAATGCAGCAACAGGACACTGTAAAAGTAACAAAGCATGGAAGAAAAGGATCTCTGCTGTATTTGTCCTTGGGTAACAACCTTAGAACAAAAGGATGGTTCTCAGGAAGACTGTGGAGAAATCTATGGATGTGAGGGTAATGAATGAAATCTGGGGAGGTTGGGAGGGGCCAGAAGAGAACACAGACCCTACAGCTTCCACCACTGCCCTAAGGTGTCCCACCTCAACAGTGCTCAGTGTGACACCACGGGACATGTATCAGGCCACACGGACCCTCAGTCTGAAGCAGAACAGACTTTCTGTGCTTAGATAAAATTATCAGCTAAAAATGGCCAAAGATGAAAGAACCATCCAAGAACTGGTGAGAACCAAGCAACACAGCGACAAAGCTGTAACCTTCAGTCATGAGCAATCTGTATCCTAACAGCCAGGTAATTTGTTAAATAAAGAAAAACTATTCAACCCGAGTTCCCAAATTATTGATCTACTAAATAACCATTCATGCAATGCATTCCAATAAATTATTTTAGTTCTTGTAATAAGGCTGAAGGACAAGAGGACTTGGGAGCAGCGGGCGCTGAACTGACAGCAGTAACTCCAGATTACACCAGAGAGCTTTGGGGGGGCTGAACCACTCCTCAGAGCTCAGCTCTATCTGTCCACTTTTCAACACGGTTTACTTGCAAGGAGGATTTTCTTTTTTTTTTTTTTTTAACAGGCAAACAGGACCTCTTTGTTTAATACAGAATTGTGAACTTTCTAAAAGTAGTTTGGTAGCGAGCAGAGCAACAATGCAATGGTTTCTCCAGGAGACTGCTGAGGTTTCCCACAGTTCCCCTGTATCAAGTGTAACAAGGATGAGTACAAGGCTGTGCACCTGCACCAAGTCTCATGTCCGTAATTTTGAAAAGAATTGTGCTGTGAGCTCTGCTACACAGCTCACAGGCCAGCAGAGCAGGCAGAGTGCATCTGCAGTGACATTTACTGCCCACGTAAACTCCATTTACTCTCAGCAGTGAAGTCACACAGAATACTTGGGAATTAAATTAAAGGCTAATTTCAGTATAACAGACTTTTAAGATTGCACATGCCCTGTACAGCAGAGCGAATGACATGACCTTTGACGAGATGACCATCCTGCAGAGGATGTCAACGCCTCTGAGAAGGACACCAAAAATGATGGTCAGCCTGAGGACAGCTTTCCTTTCTGTGCTCCTCAGGAAGGGTTTGCTAAAAATAAAGGCTCTAGAAAGTCATTGCAGAGGTTAAATAGAGAGAAAAGCAACCACAGAAGCCATAAGTGAAGTTCTATCACAGGACAGCTAAACAGACTTTTTTCTTTTTTATTCCACACTTTTTTGGATGGAAAGGAATCATTAGAACCTCTTTTGGCACAGGGACCATGCCCTTCATCCTGCATTTCCACAGTGCTTTAGTCTTGGATTTGCTGGTACCTTTACCCTACAGAAAAGGAACATCTTTGTGTCTGTGGCACAAGTTTTGAACATACCTATCAGTGTTTCCTGTTGCACTTTGGATAACCAAAAAACACAGGCTGAAAAGGCACAGACAACTTGAATTTGCAAAACAGTCTTGACAGAGAGACACAGGACCTATGAGTTATGTTTTTCTACATGTGAAAGACTTCACCATCATGTTTCACCCTTCAGTATATGGTATGTTTATTAAACATATTCAGAAACATCCCACAATGAGGGCAGTGGCCAAAGGACTCATCATCAGAAAACAAATTACTAAAGGAAGCACAAACCGCACAATTCTCCTGCTCTGTAGTGTCCATTCCAAATTCAAATTAATGGAAAGAAAATGCCTGATAGGGAATCAAAATGTTTGCCTCATTCTTTATCTGATCCTCCTTGATAGCAAAGTTTTTTATCAGTTTTTCTAGGTGCCCATATGGATGTTTACAACCAATCGATCCAGTCTGGACACGGGAGAAGCATCAGCCTCCGAGGGAACAGTCTGTCCTTTTCCAGGCTGTGTAAGCAAATTTTCTGCCCTTGGTTTTACAGATTGTCAGTAACCTTATACCTTATTTGCTTTTCTGAAGTTCCCTGAAACGTTGCCAGCAAGAATAATATTCCGAAACAAGAGGGGATTTCTTTTGATGGAACACCCGAGGACGAGCACAGCCCTGCGGTGTCGGAGCACCCGAACGGCTGCCCTGGAACACCCCCCACCCAGCCATCCAGGGCTAGCACCACTCTCCAAGGCAAACAGCCCCAAAGTTAAGACACAGGCAGAGTATTTTGTTTATTGCTTGAGCTTTTCCATTAAGAGGTTTTCCCTGTTTGAAGCTGGAGCCCATTAACACGTGCTCAGAGCGGTCACTGTGACGACACTGGGTAACCTCCGAGCTTTAGGAAACACTCCTGCTCAGCCTCCTTCGCACCCAAGTGGTTTCAGGACAGCAAATTTTCCTTCCTCAGATGATACAGAAAGCCTGCACTGTAACAAACTGCCAAAAAAATAAAATAAAATAAAAGGTATGTTTGCCTTCAGCCTTAAACCAAAGTGCCAAACAAAAAGACCACTTGATCAAAGAGCACAACAGCATCCTCTGAACCAGAAGCTCCCACCTCTCTCCCTTTTCAGTGTCTACATCTTTCTAGGCCCTTCTTACACCGTTTTCTCTTTGACACCCTTGATTCAACACCTTTCACAGACTCAGTATTGAATTAGTTCTGCCTGAATGTCTCCCTTTTAATTCCCATTTGCACTTCCAGTCTTTGCATCTCCCCATCCTTTGGCAGCTCTGGGAGCTTCCCTCTTTCTGTTACAATCTCATGTACACCAACAACTCTGATTTCCCAGGAACCTACCACAGCAGGGAAAGCTCTGTCCGAGGAGCTGTAGTTTTTTTTCATGGCATCAGTAAGTTATTTTAATCATCTCATATATCCTGCCAGTAAATTAACAAGGAACCACCAAAACCCACCAGTTCTCTTAAGTTATTCTGCAGAATTTTCTGTTGCCTTTTTCACAAGGATTTGTATAAATTAACTCTGCTTTTGTTCACCTTTTACATGTGAGCTACAGTTCTGTTCCAGGTTAAAATACACTTAGAGCTGTGTTAACGGGAGAGGAGAAAGTTGCTCCTCTGAGATACAGAGAGAGGCCACTTAGGTGTCCGCAGAGAGGGTAAGATGAGCCCAGCCCAATTAGCCATGCTGACATCAGTCCTCAGCTAACTTAATGCAAACAGAAGCGTTTCCTCCTTAAAGACCACAGATGGTTCACCAGTGCCACAAAAGCAGACTTACCCAGACTTTTAAAGCGCGGCAGTGATGTTTGGGGGTGGGTTTTTTGTTGTTTTTAAAGCCCACTGATGGTTCAAGGTTTTCCCCAAGAAGCTCAGACAAAATCCTGTAACCTTCAATGACATGACGCAAAGAAAAACGGTGCCTATCCAACTACACAAACTTCACGACATTATTTCTTTCAAACCGTGTTTCAATTCATTACCTACAGTACCTACTCCAGTTGTTATCAGTACTACAGATATGAATCTCAAAGAAATAAGGACCAAGCTGACACCATCCATGACAGCTCTGCAGTGCCTTGAAGGCTATCCTTGGAGCCTTCCTAAAATATCTCCAGGCTTACAGTAAAATAAAAAAAGCTCACACAACATAGAAAAAAAAAAACATCTAAAAGAATTAATAATCCCTAGAGGCTGCTCTGTGCCTCTGGCAGCCCAGAGCTTTTTGGTCTTCATGGCTCCTACAGCCCATAGATAATAAAATCCTCTCAAGTATTACGTTTCCTTAGTTACAATAAGGTGACACGAGGACAGAATTTCAACCTAAATTCTGGTGTTGCCTTAAACCACATACGTAATGCAATTTTAATTTGGTTTTCATATGTCTAAATTATAGATTACTACTATGCCTTAACTCACGATAATGTTAAGTGTCTGACACGCAAACATCTTGGCTGTGGAGAGAAGTGGGTCTGCAAACTCACCTGTGAAAAACTGCATCAGTATTGCTGGGAACTCCATTATATTGGGAATATCCAGCATTTAAACATAGTTGCTGGTTGCAAAAAATGCATCTTAATACAGACCAACTCTTCTCTGGTCCACTCAGAGAGTAACATTTTTAAAAACGCCAAGACTCATGTTTTGTTATTTTAACTCTGAAACAGGACGTGTTCAAAAAGTGTCATTTTCAGAGCCAGAGATCAAATTTTACTCTGTGTTCTCGCCACTGAAAATTAATACATTACAAGAGTAGAAAGAGCCTTGCCTGAACAACTACAGCAGGAAACCAACTGTGACAGGGGCTGGTGATGCTCTGAGTTCTGAGAGGAGCCCAGGAACTCCAGCAGCAGCCCCACGTTTGGGAGCTCTCATCCCCAGCCACTCCTGCAGGGCACATGGAACTCCAACATCCACAGCGAGCCTCATCTCGCCTGAATAATTTATCAGCTCTTAGAGACGCGGTTGGTAAAACACGGCGGTGATGACGAGCCCTCTTTACACATCCTGGGGCTGCTCCAGCCTCAGTCCCCGCGATGACATGCAGGTGACAATCAGCTCCAAGGCCCTGGGGAGCACAGCGAGCAGGCTGACGCTGCCAGCAGCACCTCGGAGCCAGGAGCTGGGTCAGGAGGCCCTCAGATCCTGCACACGCGAAAAAAACAAAGGAGCACCAATCTCCAGTCTATGTTCTCTTTCTGTATTCATCAAGAAATGCATTCGTGGAAGTGAGGGGGGCAAAACAGGGTGGTCCCCACTCAGGCTGTCGCTGTAAGGAGAATTGTAACAGAGCAGGTTTAAGCCAAACAAAGTCTGGGAGGAAATAAATGAACAGATACGTATTTATTTGCATATTAAGAGCCAATTTCCCATAAAAACAATACTTTAGGAAAAGGCCTTCTCTGTCAAAAAGTGGTACGATGTGTACTTGCCCTTAACTTCAACATATTATACACTAGACTGTAAGAAATTCCACATTTTCTAGAGTAAATGGCCACACAGCTCATATTGAACCAGTTTTATCTTAATAAACTCTCAAGCAACAAGTGTGGTTAAAAAGTTTTCTGGAAGGCATCCTGCAAGCTGCTGTAGAAAAGAGAGTTGAAACTTTTATCTAAGTGTGAGAAAAATCATCATTTGTCAGTCCAAGCCTTCACTCTCCAAGTGCTCAGAGATCACAGTGCTGAGCAACCAAGAGCCTGTGCTCCTACAAAAAACGTGGAGAATCACGGCAATCCTTCTGGGCAGGGGATGGAGGGGGAACAGATCAGAAAACACAGGATAGGAGAGACCATAAATACTCTGAGGAGCTGGCTGACACTCCAAAAACTCAAGAAAGGGCTAAACCACGCAGCCCAAAGTTCACAGGAGGGAAAACAAGTGTCAGGAGATGAGCTCAGGGGGGCAAATCCCCTCCGAGTGATGACACGGTGCTCCACAAGGCTGGAAGCTGGGCTGGAAGGTCCAGGCATGAATAGAGAGAGACTGGAGGGAGATGCAAGGCCAAGGAGAAGAGAAAGGCATTGTCAAAACTGACAGGAAAAAAAAAAAGGCAAAGGCTCAATTGCTCTATTTGCACTGAAAACATTTAGAATTCATACTAGCAGGGCCACTTTCCATGTAAGTACATTAGCAAAGACAAGGATGACATCGAATCCAATCAAGGACACACTATCAAAGCTCTGTTTTTCTTCTAAGGAGCTGAAAATAAACCTTTAATTGCATGAAGGTTTCAACTCAAGATCCTGGAGATCAAACTGATGCCCTTTGGAACTAGAAGATGAGGTTACACTGATTTTAGTTATGGATAACCAGAACTTGCATCACGTCCCTCTGAGACAACACCAGAAATAGGAAAGGGACTGAAAAATTACTCCAGGTCTTCTGCACTAACCCAAACACAAACTCTTACAGAGCAAATGTATCTTGTTATTATGCTTCCCATTATTAGATTTTATCTGAACAGAAGAAAGAGAAGAGCACAGAAGCCTAGAGAAAATAAATTACTCTCTATTGCCATAAGTTTAACATGCACCTGGGATCTTGAATGAAACTGTTTTCCTTCAGGAAAAAAACATTTTAGAAGCTTAAATGTTAATTCAAAAAACTCTTATTTTCTATAAAAAGCACATTATCTCAAAAAGCATCTCTTTTAAATATCCTCTGTAGAAACATTATCCAATCGTTCTATACTTTCCCCATCAGACACCCTCCTGCTTCACAAACAGGGTAACTGTGGATACATTTTAAGCTTGGAAAATTGTTAGGATGCGCATAAAATTTCTATTACAGAAGAACCATATAAATCTAAATCATTAAGTTTAGAGCTCTATTTCATAATGACTTCACAGTGCAGATAAAGAGTCCAATCCCACAAAGTGCATCACAGACAATCTAACAGAGAAAGTTATGATCAGAATTACAAAGATGATCAGAATCTTGCTAAGATACTTGTGAATTATTTCATTTTTCTTTTGCTTTAAAACACTGCACTGGTATCACAGGAGTTTAGTTTAATGTAAGTTGAATGTCTCTCCTCCTCACAAACACAACCAGCCTACGGAAGCAGATCTCCACAAGCCTGATGCAAAGTCCTCTACCTTCCCTCATCCTTTTCCAGAGTCTCAGTGGCTTGACAGCTGGCACTGCTTTGATCATCATTCACCACACTCCTCGCTGCTTATCATCCTCCCCACGTTCCCTTACGGATGCTGCATCTATTTATCTCATCTTGCACAGCCTATCATTCCAGAAAGGACAGTCCCCAGGGCACAGACCACCCCTTGTGATGTGCAGTTCTGCCCCTGTACTGGTTCCTCCAGACACGACTGACAGAGAACAACCATCATCTCCCTGCCAAGGAGATGCTGATCTGTCCCGGACACATTTCCAGGTATCAGCACAGTTTTGAGAAATACAGCGACCTCCACAAGAGCCTGCACAGAGCTGAGAGGGCACTGCAGAAATTCACCACGCTCACAGTTCTCTTCTCAGTTCATCCTCCTTTTGGCAGCTCCTGATGCAGGAAAACAGACTGCACTGATCACTTTACACAAGTCTACTCTGGCCTTTTACTTTCAGGAGCCACAAGCCACGGAGTCTCTGGGGGATGAGGGGTGGGAGCAGCATCCACCAGTGCGTGCTGTGCAAACTGGTGTGGACACCCCTTGTGCTTGAAGAACATCTTCCAGGTGCCCACAGAGCTCCTGAAGCTTCTCCTCCTCCACAGCCACACCAATTAACCTCCCTAGGTTAAGGTTAACCTTCAGAAGTGTTCTCCTTCATGTACCTTCGTAAAAACTTACCTTTATGATTAGTCATGAGAAATATGACTTCATCTTGCTCTGATTCAATACATGGATCATCGCACTGTCACATCAGAACAGCTGTAATCACAACTGAGTCAAGAGCCCATTTTCAGACTATTGTCCTAAACCAGTTTAAAAGCAACTAATTAAAACAATTCTGGGACAGATCTACACGAAACTAAGTTCTAGTTTCAAAATAGTATCAGAAAACACTTGACATTTTCAAGTTAAAAGTTATAAACTTGCATATTTAGAATTCTGACATCACTTATTTTGCTATATTATGTATTAATATAAAACACCTGTCATAGATACAGATTTTAGTACAAAAGTTTGCTAAAACCAAAATGGAACAAAAATTCAGATCTAATCCAGCTCACCAGTGTGTTTAATCCTATGCACACTTCTCTTCAGTCACACAACATCATGAACAGATCTCTTTAAAAGTTGGAAGGGGAGTTGAAGGAATTTTGGGGTACTTTGTGGGGTTTTTCAGAAGGAAATAAAGATGCTTTACCTTTTATGGGTTTAAAGGCAAAAAACTTTAAGCTATGGATTGGAATGTAAAACCAGTTAACGGATTGTCATCAGGCATCAAAAAAAAAAAAGGAAAGCAAACCCGAACCTCCCCCTCCCCAACATTCTCTACCATTTCGTTTATGATCAGTGACTGAGCGGTTAAATGGCTTGGCTGGCGGGGAACAATCTGCTGGGTATTGCCCACAGAGCTGGCACAGGGGTCAAAACCCTTTTTTTTTGTGTTATTATTTTACCCCTGCCAAGCTCTCATTCGAGCACATGGTTTTTCTTTTTTGTGGTTTCTCACTTCAGCCCAAACTATGGAGAGAGCAATCCCAGCTGAAGTACCAAGGTGACTAAGCATTCCTTAAGCAGTATTATTACAACATCCAAACCTCCTTAATAAGGGCAGAGCAGGTAAGCCAAGCTTAAGTAAACTCAGCCTTTCATAATTAATGTCTGCAGAGTAGGAAGGAGAAGAAAGAGAGCCACGGGTGATGCTACAGAGGCCAGGATTTGCCAGCAGGGACTGCGAGGTGAGGAGCCGCAGTGACCTGCCTGAGGACACGGAGCCCACCCACCCTCCAGGACCACGAGCACCTGCAGCTCCACTTCAGCTGCAACGGCTGGACCGAGCACACGAAGCAGCGGAAGCGCAGCCACAGCAACACCCACGTATCTGCACCCTGGCCTGGGCAGCCGCACAGGGAAACCCCAAACCCGGCAGCGCTCTCAGCCCGTAACGCTGCGAGCTTCCCTTCACATTTCATCAGTCATCGGGAACACACAGGGAAAAGCATCCTGGACGGGGCTCCCGCACGCCCAGCTGGCGTCTCCCCGTGCCCTTGCACACCGGCACGTCACTGAGACTCCAAACTTTTGGGGACCAAAGTCAAGAGCAAACCTCCTGCTCCGAAGTCAGCGCCGCATCTCACGCTGCCAGAGCACAAGGACTTTGCCCGCTGCCTCCAAACCCTGACAGCTTCCACGTGCCAGAAAGTTGCCCAGTCTTTATTCTAGCCTTTAGATACAAAATGATAATAAATAATAATAAGAAAATTGAATATATGCCTGGCCTCAGGTTTGTAAGGCAATTCCCGTGTCTTAGGTGACTACTTGGGATTAGCCTTACTACAACACCAGCAAGCCATCTGAGCATACCATATAGTGAGAGTCAGATAAATAGTGTATTTTTTAATTTCTTTAAAGGCTTTTATCTCAAAAGGTGGGTTTGCTCGAACGTTCTAGCTTTCATTAGCAACTCTAAGAGAAACACCCTTCCCTCCCCAGTTTCACAGAAATACTGCATTCTCAGACACACAAAATAATTTGGGTCCTTTAAAGCTAATTGTAATTACATAGTTCAGCTAAATAATTAACCAATTCCACACTGCTGCACAAAGGAAACAAGCAGTACAGCTTCACACAGCTTGGAAATTAGAACATCAGTGGGTCTGTATACCCATATTTTCAAGTTAGCAAAATATGCCAGCAGTTATAAAAATGTTACACATCAATAATACTTGCCTCACGTTTCTAGGCTAAAAAGCAAGCTTTACACATCCCCTGAGCAAATGGCATTTTTTTATACTTGCTGTGAATTTGTAAGCTATTCATGTATAAAACAATTCCACAATTTCAAGGTCCTCCCTTCCTGTTTAGACATGATTCCACAGGAACAGTTCATGCACAGCCAGGATTCCAGCATCTCCAAGCCAGCGTGCTGCTGGGATGAGAAGGGAACATTCACACAGCACCAGGGCTGTCAATACATGTCACAGAAATGCAGCACAGACAAAAATCTTACTTACTTTGGAGGCCCAGGGCTGCAGACAGTTGGCGTAACATCGAACAAGAAAAGCCATTTCTTAGACTGGGGGAAAAAAGTTTCCTTTCTCAAATAAAAGCCACGGGAGAGAAAAAAAAAAAAAAAAAAAAAAAAGAAGAAAAATCCCTTCTGCCTTCTCTTTTAAAATCATAAACCAAAGCAGCAAATGTACATATATGCAACTTCTCAGGCTTGGATTTCACACTGAATTCGATTACAGCTTCCACTCGATCTGAGGAGTTTTCAGTATTGCAGGGAGTTAGCAGCAGCAGCAGCAATTCCTATAAAATGTTCCAGTTTTAACAAGCACGTAAATTCGAATCAAGATGTTTCCTAGCTTTTCAAATACAAATGTCCATACGTTCCCCCAGGCAAGAGGCATGCACCCAAAAAGTGCTGCTAAAATTGAATTAATTCAGAAATGGATTAGAACTGCAGGTTAAAGCAACAATACATTAAAAGGCGAGATATGAATTCTTCAAATTTCTCTTTTCTCTTCTAAAATGCAGTTACAAGTGGCTTATCTTCGGGTCCACTTTTCAGAAACTTCATATTCATATTGTAGATGAAATTCTGTGAAGGTTCTTCGGCATCTTAGGCAATTCAGGAATCCCACACCCCGGATATTAAAGTTTCTTCTTTATACTCTTGTCCATCATAAGTGCAAAAATTGAATTAGCGTCCGGACTGTAGCTCCAGGATATATGCTCTAACAGGTTTGCACTGTGGAATGCATTAAAAGCCTCTGCAATACAAACCCTTTCCTCTTTTGCCCCCCCCTCCTTCTTTTTTTTAATGCAGTTTACAACTCTGCAGTGTTGCTGAGTACCGAATGCATCAGCCAGATAGCACGGCTAATCCACGCCTAGCTTTTCCAATTAAAACATTTCTGTAATGCCCAGCAAAACAGGACGTCCATGGCTACAGCAGGGCTGGCTGCTGGAGTCCTAATTCCTACTATCTCTGCTTGCTTCTCAGCAGCTCCCTCAGGAGAAGCTCCCATCGATTGGATGCTCCGCAGCAAGATGAAATATCTAATAAGGAGGAAAGAGAGTGGGAGGGGAACGGAGCTAAAAGGATGACATCACCTGTATAGAAAGCCTTTAGAAACTGCATTAGATCAATTGGCTACTGGATCTGCAGATGCAGCCAACGGAGCATCTTTACTGACCTAATATAAACACACATATCAGTACAACAACTGCTCAGCAAACACCCTGCTCCACATCAGCTTTTATATCATTTTAGCATCTATTCATGGATGTGCTGGAACTCTGATTATTCTTCTTTTTCTAAATTATTTTTTTTTAATTAATCACATGCATCTACTAACACTTTCAGCATCATTTAGGTGGATTATTTCTTATCTTTGCATCCAAATCTAGAAATAATTAAAATAAATATCTGCAGCTATTCACATGCACACACAGATACACCCATCATCAGCTCACAATAATTTCTGCTTTTATGTATGTGTGTCACACAAGAGCCTCAACACTTTTATCTCATCCTATACACTCACTAGGAGATTCTTGTCTAAA
The DNA here is from genome assembly GCA_035584735.1 of Pseudotriccus pelzelni. Lineage (NCBI taxonomy): Eukaryota > Metazoa > Chordata > Aves > Passeriformes > Tyrannidae > Pseudotriccus > Pseudotriccus pelzelni. Next base: position 7,720,814 of record JAWMRA010000028.1, on the reverse strand, counting down.
ATAAGAAGTCCATTTTTTACTGAAAGGTGATCTCATCATTTTGACGGTTTTGAAATAGTGTTTAAAACTTTTGGTGGGTGAGGGGTTTTTTCCCCTCCCTCAATCAAGAGCGATCCTGTTTCTAACCCCAACTGCCTTAATTTTGCAGCAGTCAATTCAGTTTTATGATCTCTTTTTGCAACTAAAAATTGATGTATTTGCAAGGAGCTCAGCGTGTTGGATGGCAGCCCAGCGTGCCGGGGAGCTGCTCCAGGGAAGCATGTCCGAGATCCCACACCTCTGAGCCGGGTCCTCCGCGACGCTTTCGGTTCCTAGAAGGCAAATGACTTCTGCTACTGCGCAGGGGAGGGAAGGAGGGAGGGACAGAGGGTGCTGGCTCTGTTAAAGCCATTATTTTGTACTCTGGATCATTTACTTCATCTGCAAGAAGGGGCACTCGCTGCTGCCGTTTTCCCCTCTTTGAAAAGAATTTCCATGGCCGTGTATCGCATTATTCCCAGTTGGCATCACACCCTAGGGTAGTTCTCCAAAATAAAACTATCCCAGGATAGCCATACTTCCCATGCTGCCAAGGGAGCCCTGGTGGCAGTGAGGGCCAAAAATCCTTTTTTTTATTTGTTTGCTTGCTTGCTTGCTTATTTTTGAATATTGAATCAGGCAGTTTGAGGCAATCCACAGAAAGCTCTTTTCCATCTACTGTGCCAAGGGACATGTGGAAGAAGATTCTCACATTTTTGAAGCCAAGTTGTACCAACAGGACACCACTCTCCATCTCAAACCAACAGCTCCTCAGCAGTCATCCAGGAATTGAATTCTTCCCAAATAATCACAGAATCACAGAATATCCTGAGAGTTGAAAGAGACCCACGAGGATCATCAAGTCCAACAGTTATGATGGGAACTGCACCTTAACTAAGAAAGACCTTCCCCTAGAGCCTTCCAAAAGTGTCTTGAAAGAAAAAAATTGGCATCAATGTCTGAAATTACTCAACCTCTATCAGACAACGAAAATAATAAATGCAGCAAGGGTCCATAAACAGTACTGGGTTTAATTTGTATTTAAGCATAAAGGACAATCTGAACTTAATTCCTGCGCTTGCAAAATTTGCAAACACAGAGTCCGATTTTTAAAAGCTGAAAGCATTTTAATTACTTTAGATTTTTACAATGCATTACAAAGCTATACAAATAGCTGGGTTTTTTTTACTGTTTCTTCACTACTGAACAATAGGCTGGATATGTCAGCTTCATCTTACACATGACTGTATTGTGCCTTTTCTCATAATTCATTAAATTGTATTTAAAAGCATCTTAAGCATCCTTAACGCTACAGTGATAAATCTTCAGCAGCAATGAACACCCAAATACTTTTATGCCGTGCTACTTGTATTATAATTAGCATGATCACAATTTATAGCAACAAGAAAAGACCCCCCACCCCCACTAAAGGACCCCTCTCCCTCCTGCCTGACCCCGATAGCTGTCGGGGCAGATCTCCCCCTCCCCTGCATCGTGCAGCAAACCCAATCCCACCGCACATCTTGGCACGGATGCCGTATTTTACAAGTACTGTAAACACCCGCTCAATAATGGGAACAAAATTCTATTTCCTTCTAGTTTTGCCTTTAAGTGCAGATGACATCATCCCTGTGGCCGTGCCGCCAATGAGCGCGCCGGGGGTCCCGGGGGGCTGCAGCGCAGCCCTGCCCGCCCAGCCCCGGGCGGGGGGGAAAACCTGACCTACTTCCACACCCCGGCTTTTGGGGCATCCCCCCACTCCTTTCTGCTTTCATTCCTTTCTTTATTTATTTTAACACGTGCCTCTCTGCAGCCCCAGCTCCCTCCCTGCAGCACAAGGCTGTGTTTTTTATAAATCGTCTGTTTAACGACAAATCTCAAAACCAGAACAACTCTGAGATGAAAAATAAACCTGATACAAAGGCTCTGTAGTGATCACAATCAAAATACTTGTGAAGAGCTGCAGCATTGAGCAGAATCACAGACAGAAAATCTCCAGTCACATTTTCTGCCAGAATCCAAGTTTTCAGAGAATCTTAAGGAAAAGGCAGTCTACAATCTCTGAATTAAAGGTGGTCTTTGTTCCTTAACTCCGATTTATTTCCATGCTGAAACACCACTCCACACATTTCTCTGCATCATTCCCTTTATCCTCCCATAATGCTACCTGAATCCTCCTGACCGTTAACCAAATCTGCACATTCTAATTGTCTAAGAAGAGTAAGTCACTGAAAAATGGGATGTTTTTAAAACGATAGTAAGGCCTTTCATAATTTAAAGGCTAATTTCAAGGCACGTTCAGTTCGGCAGGATTAGAGCCCTCTCTCACTGAAGGATACCACAAATGCAAGTCCTGCACAGGCGGGGGGAACCCGCAGCCCCCAGCAGAAGGTACCCCAGGAGCAGCACGACTTGCTCAGGGAGAGGAAGAACAGCCCTTTGTGCAGTGCAGGCGGGGAGGACGGTGATGGTCTCAAAGACAGCGCGCAGAAGGGCCTGGGTCTGCAGGCTGGGCTCAGGAACCGCTGTCCTTTTGTCCCCCGAGCCAGGCGGCTGCTGACGCGCTGTCCCTGCCACGCTGTGCCCGCAGTGCTCAGCCACCAGCACACACCTTCCCTGCCACCCCACCTCAGTCCAGCACCTCCCGTCACATCCTGAGCCCGAGCCCACGCTGGGGGCTGGGGAAGGCGACCGGCTGCTCGGGAAGTGATCTGTCACTGCACACGCTCGGGCAAAGATGTCTCAGGCTAAAATAATTCATTTTAATACAGTTTCGTGAGTGGGAATTGCCGAGCACAGCAGCATAATGCAGAAATATTTTAGCATTAAGGGCACCTGCACAGAGAGGTTATTTCCATTGATTTGAGTGCTTTCAATCTTTTTGGACAGGCAGGCAATGGGGGGCGAGGGGTTCAGGAGGCAGAGCCAGCTGCAGCCCCTGCCATGCAGGCACAGCTCGCTGGATTCGGTGTCGCTGCCATGCTGCTCCCACTTCTCCCCACCACTGAACTTAAACACCATAAATGATTCATAGCACTGTCGTGGCAGGGATAAAGAAAAGAGAATACAACCCTCCACACCCTGTTCCTGAACCCTTCAGGAAGAGGAGGCAGGGAAAGCAGCACCCCAGGCTCCCCTTCCCCTTCAGGGTGACATTCCGTGGTGCCATCACATCCTTCCATACATCACTTTCCACAGTAGCTCTCGCTAACAGGCTGGAGAAAAATCCTACCCGAAGATCTGTAGGACTCATAAGTAGTATGAAAACACGATCCATCCTAAGGGAAGGAGCGAGGGAGAGGAGGGGGGGAGCGGGAGAGGGAGGGCAGAGACTGTCATCATCCCTGAAGTGATGTAAGCTTCTAAATATAGCACCAGCAACACAGGAGGAACAATAAAAAGGCACCATGGATTGGATTTCTCCATCGCTTTCGCACTACCCCGACCATCTTTTTTCAGCTGCCGTGTTAAGCCGGGAAAGGTCATCTCCTACTTGCAGCGATTCAGATTTATACGGTTTATAATAGTTTCTTAAACATGTTTATAAATTGCAGCTCCCTCCTGCAGCTCTGTCTCGGCACGCAGGCTCTGCAGAGCCGGGCAGAGCATGAGCCGCATCGCAAGCAGGGAGGCGGCAGTGGGGGGGAAGGGGGAAGCCCCCTCTGCTACAGACTCAAAGTTCCTTTCCACGGTTTGAGCCGAGCTGATTCATACCACGCTCCTCCCTTCCTTCCTGCCGTCTCATTTCAGCAAGGGGTGGGGAAGTCTGGGAAGGTATGCAACCCAAAAATCCCTGGTGATGAAAAGGTGGGGATACCAACCCCAGCAGGGTCAGTTTGTGGGACTGAGTCCACCCAGAGAAACTGAAAGGAGGAAATCTCTGATATCCCACAGCAAAATTTTCCAAACACATGCAGAATTTTGCTCACTAAGCATAACCTCAATCTAGTCTCAAAACTGACCTCACAGCCTAAACCTAACACGGACCTGGCCGTGATTTCCTCATCTGCCACCAACCTGGGAAGCCAGGTGAAGCTTCCCATTAGGAAAACGCAAAGCTTGCTAAGATAGGTATTTTCTCACGCCCCGAAAGTTGATACAAAAGCCAGTACAAAATACCGCTTTTTCTTCCCCCTTTTATTAAAATGGCATCTCAAATTAAACCGAACAGATTAATATTATTTAGGACATAAGGTATCAGCACACCTCTCACAAGAAAAAGGTCTCTCGTTAAATGACCTTGAGAATAAAGCATTAAGTCCACAGAAGAGGTTAAAAAAAAAAATCATTAAAATGCCACTTCCAATATTTCTTCTGTCTTTTTTCTTGAGGATTAACACTAAACTGGAAGCCTGCAAGCAGGAAGTGTGGAGGGGTCTGACTCCAACCAAATTTCAATATTTCTCCCTAAGCAAGGGTGACTTTGAACAGTCCACTCTCATTAGTGGTCAGAGCATCCAGCTTGAAGAGCGTATGTGACACGAGTACCATCTCAGGCACGGCATCTCATGGACACCTCAGTCCTAGAAACAGTCCTGAGTCTGGAAGGAGTTCTACCCCGACACACTCCCCTGGGCTTGGGCACAGCTTCATGCACAGACTGGGACCAGCCCAGCACGGCCTGAGCTCGGTACCCGAGTGAACAGGGAATGACGGGGTGGGTGAAGCACTTGGGTTTCCAGATCCCGAGATGTGGATGCCCAGAGCAACCACGCTGGGGAAGCAAGCACAGACCCTGGAGCAGCTCTGCAGGGCTCCCCTCAGCAGGTGGAGCGTCACAGTGCAGTGACTCCCAAACTTTCTCATCTTATGGTACCATCCAACCTTATTACCTTTAAAAACAGAAAGCTGAGTATGCTCCAAGAAATTCTTCCCCACCATCATTTGGGGTCCCTTCCTCCACTGAGGGCAAAACAGCAGGAAAAGCCCAGCTATTCCCACCCAGTCTGAGAAACATCCTAACAGATAAAACAACGGGCTGAGCCAGACACCATACCTGCACTCCATGATGACAAACCACAACTGCTAACCAGACTTTAAAGGAAACAAAACCAAAATCATAACGACAACACAAGCATTGTAGCTGCATTACCTCAAACTGAAAACTTCATCATATAAGAACAAAACTTACTACTCAGTGATAGAATGCAACTCTGACTTGCAAGAGCAAAGCAAGGATCAATGAGGAATTAAGGCAGACGACGTTATTTAGTCAAGTATTATATCTGTCAGATATATCCCTATTATGAAAGATGCCACATATCAAATATAAAACTACAAATGCTGTTAAATGTCATTAGATAGCAATCAGTTCTATGCCAAAACCAAAGATACTCTTCTAGCTATTCTCTCGTACAGGCAGTGGTTTCCATGCCAAGTTTTTCCAAGGAAAACAGGGCACCCAAATGCTTGCATTATGTGCTGACATTTTCTGACGGTGATGTTTACTGAAAACTGCTCAGGATATTCCCAGTCTCTGAGTTGGTCCATGAGGCTTACAAAGAACATGTCTGAGTTGATGTGATTTTCCATATTCTAAAACAGAAACCCATTTTACCTTAAAATCAAAGTTGAAGACAACACCATCACAGCCCTTTGAAGAAGTCCTTCAGCATTATATGACAGTCAACCCAACAACTCCATCTTACAACCTTACAAGGCTCACATAAAAAATAACCCTTTACACGACTACTTCTGTCTAAGGCAGGAGAAACCTAAACCCAAGTGAAAGGTTGAGTTGGCTACAAATGAGAATACGAACCAGGCTGCTCCACTCGAGCAGAGCATATTGGACAGAAACAGCCCAGATGGAAGACAGGAAATAAAAAGCAGATCCAAGCACGCTACCATCTCCCTGCACGCAGGCAACCAGCTTGCTGGCTACTACCCTGTCGGCTTCCTACGAGAAGCCACCCAATATGTCATTTCAAGAGACTTGAAACAATAACGTTAAAAACAAGGATCTGACAAAGAACTGCAACTCAAACACAAGGTTTTTAAGTCTCCAAAAAGACTGAAACACCCCTCTCCAGTACAGAGCACTGTTTTACCATCAGCCCCGGAGTGACACGATGCAGTTACGAGCACTGGGCAAAACCATCACACAGTCTCAACCCAGTTTGCCTAAGAGGCTGCTTATAAAGAATTAATGGCTTTGAAACTGCCACCCAGCGCCTTAGAGTCCACGAAAACAGAGATTATCTCTCTGATAATGCTATATAAAATATATTCTCAGACATTTTCCAAGGAACTGAGTTAATTTCTATCACAGTGTAAATTTGTCTACGTGGCAAAAGGAAGAGAAAGAAGCAGATAACTGGTTATTGTGTGGAAAGCACAGTAATAACGACTTGAATTCTTGCTTCTTGTGGTGGTACTTTGCAAAATATTTAGAAGTTTCGAAAGGTTCTTCTGCCACAAGCTGGCACAAGAGTACATCCCTCCCACAGCACTGCCAGCACCAGCTCAGGTCAAGGTCTGAGCAGCTCTCCAGTTTGATGCCAGTTAATGGTGTCGGATGATTTCTCTGCAAAGGACAGACTGTGCTCAGGATCTGCTTCCAAACAGTTCCAGGCTTCCTGGTGAAGAGCGCTCAGTTGTACAAACACTGATGTGTTTGGACTGCAAGTAGGAAATAAATGTAAAAATACCCACAAGTTTTTCTTGAATTATCACAAACAAGTGCAGTTCTGCTGCTCTGCTGAGCAGGGGGAGGAAAACACACAGACCTGCTGCAGGACAACAGCAAGGTCAGGGGGCCCATCATCACCCCAGGACAAGGGGAGAGAGCAGCTGTACAACTTAGGGCTCATCTTACTCAAGATGGAGAAAGCTTTAAAAAAAACAGTCTCTGAGGCAAGAATCATAGAACAGGCAGAGAAGGACCTTAAAGCTCATCTTGTCCCAACCCTCCAGCCATGGGCACGGACACTTTCCACTAGACCAAGTTGTTCCAAGCCCTGTCCAACCTGGCCTTGAAGAGCAGGAAAGGTGGGTAATCAGCTGTATTAGCAACCTCCCAGTGTAGCTCTCCCTAACAGCAACTCAGCACCTTGTTCCAGGACGGAAGCCACAGCCTGGCAGGGCAGGACAGTGTGTGTCCCTCTGTCCTGCAGCAGAATGATGTCACATCCCAGCAAGGTGGCATCACCCACCACCACAGGCTCTCCCACAGGCCACGGGAAGGGCTGTACACCACAGCCAGCAGCCAGATTTCAGTACCTACAGGTGCTTGCCTAAAATAAATCCTCCCTAGTTTCAGCCTGATGCAGTTTCACTTGTGCATCGCTCTGAAGTGCCGTTACACAGCTGCACATGTCACCTCCAAACCGAGGTGACTCCTGTAATTCACAGTTTATATATAACCTGCTTGTCAAGTCTGTAAAATCTTCAGGGAAACTCCCAAAAGTGAGTTTTCAAAACCGACTGCAAGTTTATGGATAAACTGGGGTTGACACGTTGCATTAGGTTGTTAGTTTTAAAAAAAATAAAATTTTAATCTGAAAAACCCAGGTTTTCACCAAAGGGCAGTATTTTCATTAAGTATTTTTGTATTTTGTACGCAGCCTATTCAAGTCATTACTCGCTGGAAACTGCAGACGCTCATTAATTGGTTTGGGAAACACCAGTGCTCTATGGAAATTCCTAGGAAGATTTTTAATGCACAGCACACTTTGAGGATTGGTGTTTTGCTAATGACCACCATAACCAGCGGCAGACTTTCAAGGAGCCCTTGACAGTAACATTGCTGACAAAACGAGCAGACAAAATCAATATGTAAAATAAAATATGAGCGAACGCGCATTTGGCAATTCTCCCCTGGCTCACAAGAGCAGAGGGAAGAGCCCGAGGGCAGCTCGGCAGAGCAGGGCGAGCTCGGGATGCCAAGCACAGGTTCCCATGATGGATGCCAGCAGGACCCTGCCAGAGGTTGTTTCCAGCTCCAGCAGTGAAGCAGCAGAATCACAGAATTGTTAAGGCTGGAGAAGACCTCTAAGATCGAGTTCAACTGCCAACACAGCACCACCACAACATTCACCGTTAAGCCATGTCCTCAAGTGGCATGTCCACATGTTTTTTGAAGACTTCTAGGGATGGTGACTCCACCACTGCTCTGAGCACTCTATTCCAGTGCTTTACAACTCTTCCCATGAAGAAATTTTCCCTAATGTCCAATCTAAATTTTACCTGGCGCAATGTGGTTTCCTCTCACCCCATCACTTGTTACCTGGAAGAAGAGACCAATCCCCACCTGGCTATGAGCTCCTTTTAGACAGCTGTAGAGAACGAGGCGGTCCTCCCTGAGCCTCCCTTTGTCCAGGCTGAGCCCCCCCAGCCTGTGCTCCAGACCCTTCCCCAGCTGCCTGGCCTGGGAAAGACACCTGCACACCGTTCATGCTTAAGCACTTCCTAATTCACTGCCTCTTCCTCCACCCACAAAGCCCAGCCTAACAGTGACTGTCCCCTCCAGAAAGCGGGGGTTCCACCCCGTACCCCTCCTCTCCCCCGCCAGACGGGCCGGATGCTGCGCCCGCACCCACGACAAACCCACAGGGGCCCGCGCAGGAAGCGCACACGCTGCACACATGGCTTCCTTTCCATCACACAGGCAAGGAAAACACTTAAAAGGGCAGGAGTCCAGCGGAGCTGCAGACAGTGTCAGCACACAGGGCCTTCCTCGGGGTCCTGTCCTGCAGGGTGCCCGGCTAACGGAGGCACAGACCTGCCCCTGAGCCCCTGCAGGCTGGGATCACACCCAGGGCCACGCAAAACCAGAGACTGAGACTAGGGAAAACCTCATGTGTGTAAAAACAACCTCAGGAAGAAGGAACCTGCAGTATCTCGTTGCATCACACGCCACCCCCAGACAAAAATCGATGACATTAATTTCTGTACCCTCGAAGTGCACTGCAGGACCCACGGATTTCAGCAAAGCCTAAATTTCTCTGCGATTCATGGAACCCCAAAATGGCTCAGGTTGGAAAGGACCTTAAAGAGCATCTAGTCCCAAGGCTCCTGCCATGAGCAGGGACACCTTCCACTAGCCCAGGTTGCTCCAAACCCCATCCAACCTGGCCTTGGACACTTCCAGGGATCCAGGGGCAACCACAGCTTCTCTGCCCAACCTGTGCCAGGGCCTCCCCACCCTCACAGCCAGGAATTCCTTCCCAATCTCCCATCTCTCCCTGCCCTCTGGCAGTGGGAAGCCATTCCCTGTGTCCTGCCACTCCAGGCCCTTGGAAACAGTCTCTCTGCATCTTTCCTGTAGCTCCTTCAGGCCCTGGGAGGCCCCAGTTAGGTCTCCCCAGAGTCTTCTCCAGGTGAACACTCCCAGTTCTCTCAGCCTTTCCTCCCAGCAGAGCTGCTGTGAGGGATGGCCCTCTGACCATCTCGGTGCCTCCTCTGGACTCAATCCAACAGGTCCAACATTGGCCCTACTTTCCTGACAGGAATCTGGGTTTCAGAACACAATCTGGTGGAAAGGGAATTTGGGGTCTCAGGGCTCTTTTCAGCGGAGTGTGATCTCCTGCTCAGACTGAGTGACAGTGTGACCCCATTAATAAGATTTTGAAACAAAACACTGAACTTCAGCAACAGCAACACGAGGAGCATCAGGACGATCTCCTGCTCTTCAACAGGGTTTTTTTTTGGGAAAGAAGGGATACTCCAAACACCACACCCAGAAATGATGGAGATGTTCTGTCTCAGTTAATATTGCTTCACACACCAACACAGGAGTTAAAAACCAAACCTGTTCTTACAGATGAGGAAGCACTTCCAGAGGCATAAGGAATCAGGCACTTTAAACATTTTCCGTTAACTATTCTTTCAGAGCATCTGCTTCCCAAGGTTGCTCTTCTTCCAATTTCAGTTTGTTTTCTGCTGTAACTCCTAGAATTGCTTCAATATCTTGAATTGCCATCTGCAAGAGATTCAAGGAATACAAGTTATTTAATGGGCATTATAATGAAATCCAGCAGCCCCAGCTGGCAGTGCCTGCCTGGAACAGGTACAGAGACTTACACAGGACAGGATGCACCCATTAAATTTACTGTTACTTTGGGGACAGTTGGGGGAATTATTAGTAAATATGTACAAAGCTCAGGTAAATAAAAATACAATTTGTGCTTCTAATTAACTAACAGGTGTTTTATTTCACATATGTTAACGCACAATTCAGAAAAGTTCCCTTTTATATTTTTCTCCGGTGGCTTCTATTCACTCTCTCACATTGAAAAAAGGGATTTTTCTGCTGTTGTTTATTCTGTAACATCGTGAAATATAATTATGTCTTCCCTAAAATCTGTCATTTCACACTCTGCTTGTCAGAGGAAAGTCTAGTCAGAGTGGGAAGACTGATATAAATTACGTGATGTGATTGAAGATACAAATCTCTAACACTGCTCCCCTCAACCTTTCACAAAACGCTCACACGCAGGATCTTAGAAACTTTCTGCGGAGTTAAAGGTGATGCAGCTCAGCAGAAGAAGTCCCCGCGGGAAGCTCAGCAATCCTCTGCAATGAAAGAGCTGCATTGTAAGGAGCGGTGTTCCAGGGCACGGGGTTGGATTCATTATTGCTTCCCTGGCTCCTTTTCCAGCGGGGTCGGCCCAGGGCAGCTCTGGGGGAGAGCTGGGCACACCTGGGGGAACAGCCCCAGCGTGCCCAGCCCCTGGGCTTTGTCCTCCTTCCCCCTCTCCACCCTCCAGCGCACGGATCAGGACAAAGAGCAGAGAAAATTGGGAACACAAGCCACTTGGGAAATCGAGGGATGGGAACTAACGGATTAAGTACGTGGTGGCTGCTGCTTAAAAGAAATCAGTGTTAATAATCCAAGGAGCTGTTATCAACTGGGAAGTTTGTTTCTAATTTCAGATTCTTACCTTGATGGTGTCCCTTGAAAATCAGGCAGGCAATTGTGACAGAACCGTGTGAGGCAGTGCCAACAGCTCCTTTGCTCTTCCAAAGGACACTCGGGAGCATTAGATTACAAATAGTTTCCTGCTGGAGTTTTGTCTCTTTTCAAAGCAAAAGTTTCAAACTTAAATTTAACTAACAGGTTCAGTGGGAGGCTGCCTACACTGACCCAGACACTGTAAAACACCCGGCACTGACGATGAAAAGGGAATGGTTTAGCACTTGTTTATGATCCAGCATGAGGTATTTGCAGGCCTTGTACAGAAATTACCCGGGATCGTTAGTTAATTAACACCTCACCTTAAAATTGGTCTCGCCTTGCATATTAGGTGCTGATATTTCTTGATGGATGATGAAGAGATTGCGAGCAAAGGTCAGGAGGACCCCCTGGAGATCCTCTCCGATTGTTCTGTTAATGATATCCAAACAAATGAGTTTCCCAATGATTCCCTTCACATGCTTAAAAACAATCGCCCTCTCATTTGTGCCTGCCTGGTGCTGGAATTTAATGAGGATTTTCAATCTCACAAGGTGGCAATCTTCAGGGAGATATGAAAGATGAGGCTCCATTTTACCTTGTCGACAGGAAGGATTTGTGTAATAAATAATTTTTATTAATCAACTTAGCAGAAGTAGGCAGAGAGGTTTCAGCTTCTCCAAATAAAAGGCCGCTGTTGAGTTAGGACTGAGAGAGCAAAACACTTTAAACACCCAAAATAGTTAAGAAGAACTGTTGCTTCAGCCTGGAATTTGTGACAGAGAAATGTCAGCAGTGTCAGCATTTCTTAGATTGTTGCAGGTTTAGAGGGTTTGGTTCCCCAGTGGTACACACAGACCTTATGGAACAGGGAATTACACTGAGGAATTAATGGACCTCCTTTACTGGAAGTGACAACAGATCTCTGCTGTAATAAAATGGTTAATTCTCAGAGATGTTTCAGGTATTAAGAGTTTTATAAACTCTAACGTAAATTCTTGAAAATACTTCCAAATTAAGACCGTGAAATTGCGCTGAAAATCAGACAAATCTGGGATCAGGATGTAGGGCAAAGATACTTGTGAGTATTCTGGTAATACATTAATAACTGCCAGCTCAAGCTGGCGATGCAAGAGGTATTGTTATGCCCAAGAAAAAAACCTTTCTGCTGAGTTACTGAGCTGCATCAGCTCCTGGAGAGGTGTGAAAGCACCAGGACAGGAGGGAAGAGGCTCCACAGCTGGAAGGAAGGAAAGAGCTCACCTTTCAGCAGCAGCAGCTGTTGGGAGGGTTCTATGGAACACTTTCAGACACCTAAATCTTTAAACGTCTCAGGTAGATATTTTACAAGTTCTTTTTTAGTGATTTTCACTCAAGTGCATCTTACAGCTCCATCCTGGGAGAGCAGAGCAGTACACAGATATCTCAGCTATAAACTAACCTGCCTCCCTCAGCTGCTACCAGTGCCCTCCTCCCCAGCAGGCCGGAGGAATCCCAGCCCTGGGAACGACCTTTAGGATCCATTGAGTGCACTGCCAGTGCTGGGGGGATCAATGCTTTGTACATCATCCTGACAGAGGTTTGTCTCATCTGTTCCTCCGCGCTGTCAGGGACGACCCCACCCGACCACCTCGGTGGTTTTTCTCTTCCCTCACACCCAGGGATTTTTCTGATGCTCAACAGGAATCTTCCTTGCTGTGAGTTAAGTTCCTTTCTTCTTATCCTGCTACCAAAGACGTGGAAATCACAGTTTTGCTTCTTGAAGAGGCTTGGAGATCGCTGGCAGATCCCACTTCTGCCTCTTCCTCCTCCTTCAGCCTTTCCTTATCAGTCACACTCTCTAGAACTCTCAACATTTTCACTGCCTGCCTCTCAGCAGAATGGAAGGATAACTTCCAGCACTCTCAGGATATACAGTTTACCTTTTTGACTGTGGCTTGCAGGCAGTTTGACTCACAGATCCTGAAAACCTACTTGTTCCTCATATTCATTATTCCTCTCTAAATGTAATTTCTTGCACCTGGTTCCAACCAAATCCAATTCTCTGTCTCACATATTGTTCCTTCAATTTGTTGAGATCATTTGGAATTCTATTCCTGCCCTCCACAATCCTTGCAGGCACATCCAGCACTCGAGGAAGCTGTTTTGTTATCCAGGTCATTAATGGAACAGCTCCAGCATCAGAGGAATACAAAACAGGCTGAGAGCAAAACACTTCAGCCCCTCACTCATTCAAACATCCTTCAAACACTCAAACATCCCCATGCTGGCAGGAAGCTTTACCTGAATTCCCTCTGAGGAGGGGTTTGCGGGCAGTGCATGGTAGAATTTTACAGATTATGCTTTCTTAGACCTCTTGGGAGAGGTCCATGTATCTAAAGAATTCCTGACTTCCCTGAGTGCCACTCAGCCCTTTACGAAATCCACACAAAAAGGCCCTGAACTTCACCCTCTTTGCCTCATGGAAGTCAGGTTTTCATTAATCTTGCCCGTAAAAGTCAGCCTGTACTGATCCATGTGAGACATTGCTCCTGCCTGGGAATGCAGCTCTCCTGCAGCCAATTCCAGCAGGTCCTGAGCCTGCAGTGCCCTCGGCCTCCGGGCTCAGCACGCTCCTCCAATTCTTTCATTACTGAAACGCTTAAAGTCTCCCTAAAACTTTCCCAAAGGCCAATCCTACACTTTTCTGAGCGGGAGGTGACACTTCGTGACCCCAAGCTGTGGTGTTCAGGTTGTTCCTTCCCTTCCCACCCAGCTGTTTGTCACCCTGGGGAAGGGACAGTCCTTACTTACATCATTCCCAGTCTGTGTCGCTTCTGGTCCTCATACAGGATAAAAACTGTTCCCTGTTTTTCCTGTTAAATAAAAAAAGCTGCTTTATTTATTTCTAAATAATGGTAATTGTAATAAATGTGTTACACAGGGACACTGGGTATATACTAAGCTAAGAAGGGTTAGTTTGGAATTGTGTGTAATGGATTACTGCTCTGATTTATACAATAAATACAGCAGAGTCTATTCAACAGCAAGTACTTGTATTCTTAAGCACTAAAGGTGGTCAAAAGTAGCTTAAAAATGATCTCCTTATTTTCATCTCAACAGGCTGGTTAAACCCTACAAGCCTTACACACACTTAAGGACAGAGAAAATGTGTTTATTTTCTTGTTCTTAAAGCCTGTCCTTCACCTTAAGGGTGACACACGGGACACAAACTTTCATTAACCTTCAGCTCTGGGTCATCATGAGCCTGATACTGGTAGCATGGAAGAGGTCAGATCTCAAATTTGGATTTGATAATTAAGAAAGAATTTTTCATGGAAAGGGCTGTGAAGAATTGGAACAGGCTGCCCATGGAAGTGGTGGAGTCACCAACCATGGAAGTGTTAAAAAACGCGTGGACGTGGCACGTGAGGCCATGATTTAGTGGTGAACATGGTGGTGTTGGATTGATGGCTGGACCTGATGACCCTAAAGGTCTTTCCCAACCTTAATCACCCTGTGATTTACATCGCTCTGAGGGGCTGTAATATCACATTTTCTCCTCCTTCCCCATTCATACCTGGAGGTCAAATCCAACCCCACGAGCTTTACACCTCTGCAGGAGAAGGCTGTAGGAGGTCCCTGAGAGGCTGGAGTGCCTGAGCTGACTGCTGGCCACTGCACACCGGGGGCTCCCCACGGGAGGCTGCAGACAACAACACAGCATCCTTCAGTTCCACACACCTTACCCAGAACCCAACAGCTGAATGGGGAACTGCTGACTCTTCACAAGGGCACAGAGCGGTAGGACAAGCCTCAAGAGGAAAGGTTCAGATGGGAGATTGGGAAGGAATCCTTCCCTGGGAGGGCGGGCAGGCCCTGGCACAGGTTGCCCAGAGAAGCTGTGGCTGCCCCTGGATCCCTGGAAGTGTCCAAG
>JAWMRA010000028.1:7658812-7692686 GCA_035584735.1 Pseudotriccus pelzelni | reverse complement strand
GAAGCTGTGGCTGCCCCATCCCTGGAAGTGTCCAAGGCCAGGTTGGACGGGGCTTGGAGCAACCTGGGCTGGTGGAAAGGTGTCCCTGCCCATGGCAGGGGTGGGACTGGATGGGCTTTGAGGTCCTCCCAACCCAAACCATTCTGTGATTCTACGAAGCTCAAGTCACCCAAGTTACCTCAGAATATTCCAACACAGAAATCATCAGTGTAATCCCATTAGAATAAAGAATTACAATTAACAGGGGCACAGCAGCTTCCATTGTTGAGTTTTGATTTTGCTAATGGTCTACTGAAGGGAAAAAAAAAATATTTAAATTACGTGATTGCCATGGAGTGATAAACGACAACTAAAGTTTTCTCACCCAGACCGGAGAAGCACAGGTTTCACACAGAAAACTGGCATTTTCACACATCTATACTAAGAAACTCAGAGCTAAAATTTTCATGCCTTCTTTCATGCTTTTTCCACACAGCATGTGAGCCAGGCATGACAGTCTTGTGTATTTGCAATACATAAAAAGAATGGCTGAACTACTCTCATTATTACAACAGAGTTAATTCAGTTCAGAAAATACAGAAATGTCCTTTTTAATATCAGCTCCAAGGTGAACTGAAATTCCATGTCAGGATTTCTTCACAAACCAAAAAGCAAAGCGAGACCAGCTTTGCTATGGGATCATTTTCAGTTGCAAACAAGAAAGAAAAAAAGTTGCAAACAACTGTAATTCTATTCCTTACAATAGAAGGCTAAATCCAAGAGATTTTTTCCCCAAAAACCAAAATTCTAAAGGAATTGTGTGCAACTGGAAGTTTCAGTTTTTGCAGCTTTTTTAAGAACAAAAATAATCATCATCAGTTTTATCACAAAACAGATTACTGCTACTATTGCTGTGTCTCCTTAGTTAGGAAAACGCTCCAATTTCCTCCTGCAGGTTGTTCCAACAGTGTTTTCGTTGTGTAACAGCAATTTCTCAGACTCCTGGAGGTTGAGGCAGGGTTGTTTTCCTTTCTGCTTTGCTTTACATAAACACATTCCTGAAATTCAGCAACTGTCCAGCTCCCCTCTGCTCATGTTGCAGCATTTGCTAATTAAGTAATGGCAGCAAACGCTAAGGAGGAAGAGAAGAGTGCTTGGAACAAAGGTCACGCTCTTGGCACCATCATTTCTGCTCCATCAGGCACTTTACAACAACCAAACACTCGGAAAAGGATTAAGTTCCAAAGACAAAACCCACCCTGCTAATCCCAAACTACTCACATTAACAAGTCAATAGGTCAAGTTTAATTATTTCCTGGTGCACATCATGGATGGTTCATCGATTATTCCTCACAGCTCCTTCCAAAGCAGGAGGCAGCATATGGTTTCTCCCCAGCCATAACCACCACTGTGTCTTAAAAACACCCGTTTTGAACATTCTTCATTAACATATGCATCATGTTTTAGAAACATGGATTTTAACTTTCTTAATGACTTATTCCATATTTTTCTCTAGAATACAAATGTTTAGCTTCTCTATTAGTTAAGAGGTTTGCTGACATCAATATACTTCACTAATCTGCCAGTTGTAATCCAGGCTTCAGAAAAACATTCATTCCTAATTATTTGGAAATGGAAGAGATTCAGCTGAACAAAGCTTTGCAACGGGAGGATAAAACTCATTTGGGAAACAAGAAACAAGAGAACGTTGACTTTCTGTGACAACAAATTACTTGGAGTTCTTCAGTCGGCCACTGAAGACCCACCCAGACCTAAAATAAGCTGGTTTTCAAAGGTGAGGGCTCTGGGAAGCACATCTAATTCTGGAAGAGACGGGGCAATCTTATCTTTTGGTATAAAAGACAACTTTGCTGCGGTGCCATGGTGCTGTTTGCAGGAGCTGCCATTCCTCAGTCTTTCTGCTTACCCACCACGTTCCCACCGGGCCATGGGTGTCACTTCCCTGGGCCAGGTTTGTACCCTGGGGAGCCCATTTCAGCTGGGTTTCAGCACCTCTGCTTACAAACCATCACAGCAGCTTCCCCAGCCACGGGCACGTCCCTAAACACCGAGTCCTCCTGATGTCACATGTGGCAAGAGGCACAAAAAAATAAAATCCAGGAAAGCCTCATTAAGGTATAGCACGTTACACACATTTCAGTGCTTTCAGGCAGAGAGCAGGAAAAATAATCCAATTAAAAATTTAAATTAACACTGAAAGTGTGAGAAAACATGAAACTAATGTAAATTAAGCTCTACTTATAATAAAAACTATGTCAAAGGGCATACTACCACTGGTATAACTGTTAAAGTTTTAAATGCTCCAATAATTTAACTGGTATTGTTAAAATATGTGCGGTTTAAATAATCCTTCAATTTAACATTATTCTACAGCCTCCCACTGCTGGAAGCCCAGAAAAAGTCAATACTGTAAAATTACATTGCAATTTTTTTTTATTTACAATTTTATTTATTTTATTTACAATTTTATTGTATTGTCCTGGAACTTAATATTCAACTACTACATCTGCATCGTTAATTTTCAGACATTCACTCGCTGCCCTGCAACACTGTCATGGGAAAAAAATGTCTTCCACATACCAAAGGCAGCTTTGTTTATCCTTGATTTACGGCCGACTCATTTGCAAGAAACCTTGTTTTCCTCCTGATTCACCACCACTCATAATTAAACACGCTTAAGCAGTTGCACCGCGTGATTTTGGAACGTAAGTTAAACTGGCACGATATCCTACAGCAACCACTGATGTCGTTCAGGCCGTGGGATCAGGCTGGAGCTGCTGAAACGTGACAGCCCAGGACTGAAGGTAACTCAGCTCTCAGATCAGCCACCACCAGGCCAGGCTGGGCAGGGCTTGGAGAAACCTGGTACACTGGGAGGTGTCTCTGCCCTGGAAGGGGCTGGAAGTGGATGAGCTTCAAGGTGCCTTCCAGCACAAACCAGTCTGTGATTCCATGACTTCCCTCAGTTCATCTGTCCCTTTTCCACTGTGTGATTTGTTCATCCCTCCACAACTGCAGAGCCAAAGTCCAAAAACTCAGATGTGCAGACAGCTGAATATGTGCCTGACTTCACAGGCGATTTATCAAAATTAATCACTGCAGAGACCCTTTTGTATTTAATACTCCCATTTTCACACCCATGCCCACTCCCCAAAACAGCAAGGTGTTACAGCTTTAAGGCACTGGAGCTGTTAGAACAACCCTTACTTTCACAGAGCAAACTATTTAGAAAAGCCTCCAGTGTAACATTATTTTGAACATAATAAAGCAGCTCTTTAAACAGGATGTGCACAAACACTTACAAGCTTTCTGAACACAAATGTTTAAAAATTCTTCATATCCAGCTGTTGGGCAATCTGAGTATCTGGTGCTGAAACACACCTGGAATTTCAAGACTGACAAATTTAAGCAACAGTTGTCACATTTTACTTGAACATTTCTTGATATCAATATGCTCAAGTTATTCAATGCTGATAGCTTCTCATTCTGCATTACTCAGAATACAGTACATACATCAGAGGTAAAAACACAGCCTGTCCTGAAGAGCTTTCAGCCTACAAACAGATGGAGACCGAATGTCTTATTATTTGCCTCAACACTAATCAGCAGGCATCTTCAAATTTACAATATTCTCCTGCATCCTGAAACAATATTTTCAGATATTTTGGGCATCAAAGCCTTCAATGGCAGGATGTCAGGTATTTTACATTCTGTTCTGTACTTTCCAGGAACTATAAAATCATAACATTATCCTGGCTGTGTAAGTTGGTGTCAATAAAGCAGAGTTATCTGTGACTACCTGCAGGAACACCCAGCCCTGTGTTAATGTAGGACTGGGCCAGGCCCCTGATTTATCAATATAAGCAAAGGGGTTGCAGATATTTTGTTATGAAAATACCGGTCTCTCAAAGTGTCTGTCAGGCTGCTTTTAGAAACAGAAAGATGAAGACAAGTCGTACTTTTTGCCACTGCAAAACAAACCCCATGACCCCAGTCATCCAGTAATCTGGAGGATTTCTTCAGTGCAAAAACATTTTCCATGCAAGTGCAAAACCTGGGCTCGGAAGAGACAAGCTGCATAAGGGAGGGGAGGCAGGGTTTCCATTACATGCTGTGCAAGTCCTGAGTTTTTCAAAGTAACTTCATTAGGAAAACATTATAACACTTAACTCCATCAGAAAATGGTTTAAAGGAAACCTGACACCACAAAATACACTGCTGAATGCAAAATACCTATTTCAATTAATGCTCAGTCATCAAACCCCCATTTCTGCATTAGCTCTTAATAACAACATTTAGCAGGTTTATCTCTCAAGCTTGCTGAAGTTTTAATTGGAAATTATTTTGGAGGCTGCGTAACACACTACTCAATTTGCAGGCTGCAAGCTCAAGATCTCTGCACTAATTAGTTTATACTCTGCACACAGTGACACTTGGAGGGGGCTGGTGTCTCACCTACCACTCCCTGTGAAGCTTTCCAGCTATTCCAGGCCACGGGATTAGACAGTCTTAGTAAAACTGTATTTTAGTTACAAACAAATCATACACGGCCCTTTGCTTCCAATTTCATTTCTTTTGGGACTTTTTTTAATTTAGCCAGTAAAAAACTCTTTCTGTGGCACAATCAGCATCCCCTGCAGTCCATAAAACCCCTAAAGGGCAGCTCTTGTATGGGACGATGAAAAGGGCAAAAGGAAGTTACTGGTCGGGCTGGAAATATAGTCAAGATTATTTGGTCATATAGTTGTGACATGCCTGAGCACAGTCATTCTTCATTCTTCTGCTTTCTTAGAATATTGTTCCATACCAAGAAACATGTACTCTTAGTTTGCAACACCTCCCCAGCCCTTACTCGAGGTCAGCACCTCGAGCACAAGGAGCTGCAGACCAGGACACTCAGCCTCTCACCAGTGCCCTGCCTCTTCTCAGCCACATTCCCTTCTTCCTCAGAGTATTTTCACCCCACCACTAGCACTGCCAGAAGAATTTCAATACTAACAACTCTGTCTGAATTAATTAGTTTTACAAATACATTTACTGGTAGCATTCCCAAGCTGTTGGTTCACTTACTGGCTGTCAGGCAACGCTACAAGTTACAGCCACCACTTAACAGAAACACCCAGGGAAAACATCACCTCATCCAGAGCCACAAATGCACTGAATAACCACTGCTTTGATCCTGTGCTGAGTATAAAATCTATCAGTCTTGATAAGCACGGGGATGTAAGCCTCAAGCTGCCTTCATGAGAGCAGAAAAATAATCCACAACTGTTAGTTGAGAAGAGCCTTCCAGTGTGAAGCAAACACCGAGTATCATCCTGAGACCTCTGCCATTTTTAAATTTCTTACTGTGCGACTGTAAATCACAATTCAGAACCTCACTGGCAACTGCCAGTTTGTCAGGCATGAAGTTTACTGTGTGACAGCAGTGGACTGGCACACCTGGGTGCTGACCTTGGGAGGAAAAGCACCAGCCACACCACAGCCATCGGGACTGGCATTCACACAGAACGGATTCAAAAACTATTAACAGCCATAGCAAGTTTCAAAATACAGTAAAATATTGTTATTTGCAAATATTAGCACAAAACAAACAAACAATTTCAACCCAAGCTGCTGTTCGTGATGCAGAACTGGGAGTTCCTCTTTCAGTATGACAATTTTTTTAATCTAAGCATTTGTGCCTTCTCCTTTTAACTAAAGAAAAGAAAGAGGAATGGCTTATTGAGGCACTGAAGTATCCACAACTCCTGTGAAAAGATGCCCCAACACAGCCATGAGGCCATTTGGAATAAAGCAACTGTTCAGGGAGTGTCCTACTCACTAGATGAGTAGGACAATGATTCCAATTTGCTCCGCTTGTGAGGTTTGGAAAGGGTTTGGAAAAGAGAATATTTGTTTTTAGTAAGACTACATCTTCAATGTTTCAAGAGTTTGTATTTTTCCCTTGGAGGTTCAATTCTCACAGCTGTAGGAGGCTGTCAGCCACATAATTGGCTTCAGAAGTTCCTCCAGGCCCTTGATGTATCTCCTATGGCTAATCTTGCTGTGAGTAATCTCCCTCAAATATCCTGTTCACATGAATTATCTTCATTAACAAGCAAGGTTAACACAAAACCTCCTTGATTTGCTGACACGGTTTTCCTTCCACAAATCCGTCAATCCTGTTCTTTTATTCCAGCCATTTCTTTCATGTTAGAAGCAAATTCTTGTCCTCCCATGCCAAATCTATTGACAAATCCATTCTCCAGGCAACAAGGCAACCAAGGTTATGCCATCTTTATAGCTGGTTTTACTGACTGATCTGCTCCTTACCTTAAAAACCTTACAGGGCTTTTCTCATCATGAGCATCAGTGTCAGAATATTGAACAGACTTATCATACCTGGGTGCAAGATTTACTCTTCCACTTTTTAAACCCATTTCTGAATTACACCTTGAACACAAATTCATCCAAAGCAACGAAAAAGCCCTTCTCAAGCACAGAGAGCCCAGAGTTCTTCAAACACAAAGTGTTTGTCAAATGTTCCAGAGGACAAATAAGAAGTTGAAATCAGCAACAGGACCAAGAGGAAACTGGGGAGTGGGGGTGTTACGGAGTACACAAACTGAGTTTCCAACTAGAATCCATTTGCTGCCTAGGATCTGTTTTACAACATGCCTCCCTCCATCCAGTTCTTCTAGAATGGCAATTACTCAAACCTGCTCTTAACCTTTTCAGAGCTCTAGGAGGTCTCCAGATTAAAGCCTAAATTCTCACCACTGGTAGTTATCGCCTTCCTCCCATTAAGGATTCTATTTTGGTCCTCATTCATTTACCCCCTGGCCATCTCAAAGCCGTCACAGTCTCCTGCATCACTCCTGGGCAGAACACACCTGTCTGAACCTCTGCTCATGTGCTGACACATTTATACCATATTTAACAAGTCAAACACATGAGCTTTTTCTGATGCCACTATCTGGGCAGCATCAATCCTACCAGAAACCCAAGAGGCTGGAGGGATCTCTCCATTCCTTTCAGCAGTCTCAGAACACTTCAAGTATGGTTTTCTTTTCATTCCCTACACTAGTCTGCCACTCTCCTACTGTGACAATAAAAAGCACAGACAAAGCAGATAAATCCCCCACAAAACACTCTCCCATAAAGTTTATTTCACTGACATCTTACAGATCATATGCTCATTAGGCAGAGAGAGCACGGCAGCTAGTTATCTTTGTTTCCTGTGACAAGGAATAGCCCTGGAACACCTGAGGCAACGAGAATTAAGGCAATACTGTGTTTTCTTACAGATATATATCCAAGCCTCCTTTCAGAATAACTCACACGCTCAGGAACTCAGTTAGGGACAAAAAGCGTGACACTAAGTATTACTTTAAATGTAATTAAAATGCTGCTAATTACAGTTATGAAATAATACTACTTAGATAAGTCACTTTTTCATATGAAGTTAGCCTGTCACTTGTGACTGCAGCTCCCTCAACTACAGATCTGAGACATGAGGTACTCAGAACAGGGAAAGTAGCTGAAGTTTATCCCCTTGTACTGAAGAAAAAAATAAAGCATTATATTTAATGCATGAATGTAATTCAAATGAAATGGGAGTGATCTGAAAACCCTGGATATCCAGCAGGAGTGCATTCCCTTCCTTTCCACGTGATCTCACCACCTACAGGGGCAGTACACCCCAGGAACCCCTGCCAGCAGCTCCATCTAACAGAACTCTGTGACCCTTTCACCATCTAGAGCTATTTTCCCTCATTATCCATAATAAAACGACCTGTAATCTTGTAAATTAGTTACAACACACCTATTTTGTGGGGTTTTTCAAGGCACCAGAAACCTTAACGATGGTTATAAGTGACTTTAAGTTTAGCAAAGCAATGATTTCAGAGAGGTTTTATGCAAATTATTAGCTTGCCACGTCCTCCCTTCTGGTACTCCTGACCTTATCACAGACTCATCATGGTATGGGTTGGGTTGGAAGAAACCTTAAAGCTCCTCTAGTTCCAATCACCAGCCACGGGCAGGGACACCTTCCACCAGCCCAGGTTGCTCCAAGCCCCGTCCAACCTGGCCTTGGACACTCCCAGGGATCCAGGGGCAGCCACAGCTTCTCTGGGCAGCCTCACTCAAGGAACTTCAGCCACTCGAGCATTAAGAGTTTAACATCCAGCCTACAGCTGACGCAGAACTCAGTTAAAACTGGAGTCCTGTACATTCTTATTTGTACTTCCCACGAAATTCAAGTCTCTGGAATTGTACTTGAGCTGCAGTTGGCACTAAGCCTGTCAACACGGTCAGCTCATGCTGAGTCAAGTGAAATACAGTGAAATAGAATTTCTACGTGATGCACAAGGTCAAGCAGAGTATTGCTCTGGGTACTCGGGGTATTACTTGAGCAAGTCCAGCTCAGGTCAAATAATGTGCTTCAGTGAAAGCATTTCACAGCGTTCACTGTGCTCAGCCCCGAGGTGCACTCAGACTCCTGGCATATGCTCTGCACAACCAGCGCTGCTGGGCTCTTCCTGCTTCCCACAAAAGTCATATATGCCGTTAAACACAGCCTCCAGCCAAACTGTGTGAGCTGCACTCGCGTTCTGACACAGGGCACTCCAAACAGAACACTCGCACAGCAGCAGTTATTCTAAGAGCCACCATCGAGCTTCAGAAAAACAAAATAATGAAAAATAAAAAAGTAAAA
Source organism: Pseudotriccus pelzelni (assembly GCA_035584735.1). Lineage (NCBI taxonomy): Eukaryota > Metazoa > Chordata > Aves > Passeriformes > Tyrannidae > Pseudotriccus > Pseudotriccus pelzelni. The sequence continues at coordinate 7,683,985 of JAWMRA010000028.1, read as the reverse complement.
CTGTTAAAAATTTATAGTAATACCATACATACATACAGAATGCATTTATTAAAAAAAAAAAAACAAAAACACCACCTTGCCTTATCTTAAATAATAAGAACTTCACATACCTGCAAGGTGGTAGAAACATGGAATCCTTCATGAGCACGGATCCAGAAAGCAGGATATACCAGCATCTTGCAATAGTTTCTGAGCTGTAAAAGAAGAAATCACTGATATCTACTTTCTTCTCACAACGCCTCAGAAATACATTATCCAAAATATCACTGTAGTAAAATACTGATTTGCCACTGTAGCAGTTCAGTATATAAGAACTTCAGCACTTGAATTGGATGCTACCAAGCTGGTTTTTTTTACAACATCTACATCCAGAATGTTTCTTGGACTTTACAATTTGACATTTAAGGCAGCTTAACATTTTATTTTATTAAAACAAAGTTATTAATTTTCAGTGAAAACATTTTATTCCAGTGAAAGGACACATAAAGCTGCAAATACAGGACAGCACACAATTCCTAAACACACATGTTCAGTTGGTGCTGCAGCAGGTGTGTGTCCCACACACCCAGCACCCCAACTAGCAGGTGGCATCTCCTTTAGACTCAGGGTCTGGAAGCTCTGCCTTATACAGAAAGCTAGGATTAGCGGTGAGAGGATAAATACACCATAAACAATGCTAAAACACGAGGAAAACAAAAGTGTATTTGCCTCTGAGCAGGAACCTAAAGAGAACTGTGAGCTCAAACACTAACTCCTGCCGTTCAAAGAGGAGGTGTTTGAGCTCCATCCCTCTCCACGCAGGACGCAGGCAGTGCCAGCTCCAGGGACACAGTGCCACCTACTGAGTGTCACCTCGGCTCCCACCAGCCTTGGAGGGGACTCTGCCTGTGCCTCCCTGGTGCCACAGTCACACACAGACACCTCCTGGGCACCCCTCAGACGTCAACGCTGCTCCTACAAACACCTCCTGCTCTGAACCGAGCTGCAATGCTGTAAAGGCTTTTATTAGCAGAGACTGAAAATGCAGAGCGTGTATTAAAACATGCAAAACAGTGCTTTTGCTCACACTTCTTCTGAAGAACTCCAGCAAGTGCTGTGTACTCACCAAAAGAGAACTTGGTTGCCCTTGTACCTCTCATAGCGGGCACTCGATGACATTATTCTGAGGGAGGAGGAAGAGAAGTTTAATTTCAATTTTAATCCCCAAAGATCATAAGCCATTAATCACCATATTTCAGTAGAACCACTTTAAAGCTCTGAGACCTCGAATTCAACATTTTTTTTTGTCCTAAACAAAGGATGTGCTTAACCAGAAAATTCAAATTATTACGGTGTTCTTCATTATCCAAACAGATAATATACAGCATGTTCTCTAAGTGTTTAAATCACTCCCACACATTGGAATTACCCATAGCAACAGAGCTGAAGGAACTAAAATACTTCCAACGCACTTTTTATGCTTTGTTGGCCTTCCATTTTATGGATTCTGAGATCATCCGAATGTCTGAAGCATTGAAAAGCTTTTGTAATCAGGAGTTAAGAGAGGGCACTGTCTACACAGTCCTTTGTAGGCAAATGGCAGTAAGCTCTGCCTTCCTTCTTAGAAAGGCTAATTAGTTTGGATTCCATGCCATGTTAGTGCAGTGACTGAACTCAGCAGCGGACTTGGCCAGCGCTCTGCCACCTCCAGGACCAGGCAGACAAAAGCTCTGCTCATCTCCGCAAAAATGAAGTCTGATCCATAACGCTAAACAACTGCAGCTGTGGAGCACTCACCTCAGCTGATGTTCCCTGAAATGCGACAGTATGTCCAGTCCATGAAGGAAAGAGTAGATAGTATTTAAGTCCTAAAGAGAGAGGAAAAAACACCAAATGTGACCAACTTCATTCACAGCATCTCATCACTCAGCAGTACTTTTCAGATTCTGCAGTTAAGTTACACAGACTCATGAGACATAATTCTAGAGACAAAGCCCAGAGTAGCAGACAGGTCAGGGGACACACAGCCTTGAAGAACCCTGTCCGCACTTAAGCTGTGAAAGTGAAGAGTGAAATCCAACTGATGCATAAACACTCACCTGAAAACAAGAGATTTATTAAAAATATCTCTGAAAATATTTACATGAATGGAAACAGCAGCAAACAATGTGGAATAAGCCAAATGGGGCAGTCCTGTTCATCCAAGGACAGAAATTGTTGAAACCTTCTAACGTCTCTTTAAAGAGGGAATTTTGCAAAATTAATTTCCTAGTAGGGAAGAACGCCAGCAAAAACCTAACCCACGCAATGTAGCCACCATGTACAGTGCAGAGAACCATGGTCCCTTTTCACAGCAAAGGGGTTATGTTCAGAGAGGAAAAACTCTGTCACGTCCACCTCAGACCTAGCTGATGGCCCTACTACAAACCTGCTCCATCCTACTGCCTCTTACTCAGCCCAATCTCTGTCCAAAGGGCAACATTATAAATTACTCCAAAATACTCTTCGGCAAAGATGAAGACAATGAAGTTTTAGAGGTCTCCCATCTCCTGCTACCACAACTCAGCGTCACATCAGCACCATCCACCAGCAACCACAGGAACAAAAATATTAAAGCATTACGATTATTTCACTTTAAAAACAGGGCTTTATACCGAAGTTGTAATTAGGAGATACACCTGTTTAAACTTCTCAGGAGACAGAATCCTCCTCAGTCACACAAATATCTGTGCTGATGGTGCAGACCACATGCTGGGGCACAGCTCACTAGGGCTATTCATCACCGAATTTACTGTCCTGAACAGGTGGGCCGTGAGCGTCAAATACACGCACAACAAAATCATTATACACCACAGAGCAGCCTCTCCAGCTTGGCCTTGGAAAGTATGTTCTGAATTTTCAAGTGCTGCATTTATCCAGTGTTTACAAAAGATAAATCAATATGAATGCTGGCCTCAGAATTTACAATGGATTTACTTCAGAAAAGTTCTTTGGCTTAATAGTCCTTGTTCAGCAATATAACGGATATAGACTGTTATAGCAAACGAAAGGTCAGACGTAATTGCAGGCCATGTAAAACCAATAAAACTCTGATTTATTTTTTCAAATGTCATTACCAAACCCCATGAAAATTAAACAGAAGGCCTGAATGTGTAATACATTTATAACGCACTCGTTTCTCACACAGTCCAATCTCATTCTAATCCTCCGACTGTGAGTTGCCACAAACCTGATTTTATTGGTGAAACCTGGGAACACCAGCTATGAATCAGACTCCAAACACACCACAGCCTGTCAGAGGTGGCATCTGGCAGCCAAAGGGTCATTTCAGGTGTCCAACCAGCTCCATTATTGAGCTGTCCCTGTTCCTGAGCAGGGAACTGCCTCACCTTCCCCACCTGAAAACACAGGAATGCAGCAACTATATCCTCAGACCATACAGTCCCTTAGTAGTCAATAAAACTTAGGAGTTACAGACTCTGTGGAACAACTGAAATAAGACCCTTGTGTCCCACATTCTTCCTCCTCCACCTGGAGGTCCACCTCTCCCAGGCCAGAAGAAGGATACTCTCAACTCCTGTTGAAGTTGGGCAGCCAGGAAGGAATCAGTATTTGGTATTAAAATTAAAGCTCAATTTTTCAGTCTTTATAACTCAATATGCCTATATAAGTTTTCCAGGTTTTTTTTTACATAATAAGAGACTAGGATTTAACAGAACATCTTTAAAATATATTTTAGCTAAGCAGTTCTGTACTCATGAGTTACAGAAAACTGTAAGCAGAACAAAAGCTTATGTTCATGTCTAATCACAAAGTTTTTTAATCGTACATATGAAAAATTACCACATCCTGACTTTAGAATTATTCTCTACAATTCCCTAAAACACAATGCCAGAACTGGGCTCGGGTACTCCACCTGAAGACACAGGAGAGGTGTGCTGACCCATTGAGGAGCTCGATGAATAAACAGTTGGTAAATTAAAGAGAGAAACATTTGCTTCAAGGGATTCATGCCTGGAAAGCATCCCACGGCTCTGACTTTGGCTGTCGAGCTGAGCAGCAGACAGAACAGCTGAGCCAGAGCACAGCAAAGGGGAGGCAAAGGTTCCTACTCCCTCCCCCAGCAAAAGGCATTTCACCCACACTATCAGATATTATTGCTCTAATGTTGATAAATGTAATAAACACCATCCTGCTCACTACCCAGCCAGGGGACACGCCAACAAGCCAAACACACTGGCTACTCGTGCTGCAGCGTCTGTAAGCGTTTTAAAATCAGGATCTGTAACGCTTTCCCTAAAAAGAATCGACTCTTCAAGCAAGCCCCTGTCCTAGTCGTGCAGGCAGGTGATTTTGGGTGCCACTGAGCACAAGAGCTAACACAGTGATCCCCTGGGAAGGGCTGCAAAATGCCCCTTTACACCAGAGCAAACATACCCATCCAATGTATTTTACGTGTCCTGGTGAAACAATTTGCATGTTTAAATAGATGCAGCCAGGTGAAATTCCTCCTCTCCCTCACATGCCACTTCAAAGTCTAACAAGGGAGGGTACAGTACACGTGGTTTTTCCCAATAAAATGATAATTTCCTATCAGTTATACTTTGTGATGTTGTCTCCATTACTCCCTCAGAACAAGTGCTGAAATTACGTTTGACATACTACATTTAGAGTCTCATTCTGTACTTTCGCTGGTGAGGAACATCAATTAATGCGAGAGTGGCTGGTGATGGGCAGGGGCTGTGGCCACCTCGTGGACAGAGGCTGCACCACGCTCCCAGAAACCCTCCTCCATCAGAGCTGCAAGCATTCCTTTCTCTAGCTCAAGGTTTGTAACAGCTTCTAATCCTATTTTCGGTCTCAGTTTTAAAAAGGGATTTATGTCACCGCAGCAGTTCCAGACAGCTGACAGGCACACAACCACAGTACAAAGGGCAGAGATCATTTTCACAGATGTGTCTGGATACCCACTGTGCAAAGTGCCATTAAAGGACGATGCCAAAGGGCAACAATCAGCGTCGTAACAGCAAAACACAAAGCGTTTGCTGGAATTTTATAGCCCCTTTCCATATCCTTCCTTATAATCTCTTCAATTCCATCCAAATCCAACTGAAACACGCTTATTGATGAAAAGCAATTTCTCCACATGCTCTAAAGACCGAGGTCAGGATGATTTTATTTTGTAATTTTTCTTTTCAGAGCTTTCATCACCTGAAACAACAGCCAAAAGTAAAGCACAAGATCTCCCTGCAAATGCCCACACAGATTCTTCAGGCTTTGACAGAAAACTACCTTGACTCGGTTATTTATGGAGAAATTCACATTTTCTATCCAAACAGCTAAAACTGCAGCCACAGAGACTCAGGGGAAAGTAGGGAACTGTGCAAGGAGTAGAGGGAACGGGGCAGTTGCTAAACTTGCTAGGAGGGAGATTTTCTAACTACAAAGAGGAAACAAGAACGCTGTGACCGCAGCGATCCCGCGCCAAGCTGCCCGGCACGGCCGATTTCCTTTGCCTCCAGTTCTCACAGCACAGAGTTCATGAGCAGACACATTTAAAAAGCAGAGGACATGGGAGTCCTCAAACTCCTCCTGTGAGAGAACACACTGTATAAGCCGGTGTGTATTTTCAGCAGCAGGGCAGACACCAAGGGGTGGCTCCGTTATCTCCAAACCCGGCACAAGGGAAGTGAGGACACCAGCAGTCCCAGCACCAGTTTTATCATCCCCAACACACACATCCTTCTGGCAAAAAGCTCAACCAGCTGCTAAACCAGAGGTGGTGTAAAAACACAGAGATTTTAGTAACAATATCACGTTATCTAAATATATATTCTTTTATGGTAACATCCTCATCCCAGTACAGTTCAGAGCGAGCCACCTGAACACCCAGCCCACTTCTCGCTTTCCCTGCCAGATGTTAACTCACAGCAGTACCAAAAGCTGGTGACAATAAAAGAAGCCCCAGTAGCATCAACTCATCACGCAAAAGCAAACCAACTCACTACCACCATCACCCACTTATCCCAAAACACTTCATTTGCTACATTTTTTATTATAATAGTGAAATATTAATTTCTTCGTTTGTTAAGATGCCATTTTTTAAAATAATGAAATAAGCACAGTCAGCTAAAAAAAATCATCACAAGAATACAATCCAAGCTCAAAGCTGCTGGGGAAGTGGTGGTCATCCTTAGTTCCTTTATCAGCAGCTTTTTAAAGTATGACCAAGACTTGGACAGATCTGGACAGGACCAAGATGCTCCTGAACAAGCACCACAGTGCAGAAACACCAATGGGGAGCAAAATTTGTGAGTTTGTATCACTTCCTTACGCTTCACCCTCTTCTCTCCCAATCTTTCATCTTTAATCCAAGAAGCATCTTTACAAAGCTCAGAATTAAGACTCCAGTGGAACACCGGTGGTCTTGAATGTGGAGTTCTGACCACAGAGTTTTCCAACCAACAACTCCTGCCAGCACAACTGTAATTCACGTGAACTGCATCCATAGTGCTGTAAGTCCACAATAAGACAAATTCCCCTGCAGTTAAAAGTGGGCAAAGGCAGCGTGATGCTCTGGAGAAAGGACAGAACGACTGCACCACGCGCAGCTTTGCCCTTGATAACCACAAACTGAAGAACTTAATGCTTTACTTGAGATGATCCCAGCCAGGTGTCCCTGTAACACATTACTATTTTAAAACACTAAACAGGAAATCTGGTCTATTTCTAAGGAAAATAAATTTTTCTGAAATGACCTCATAGCTGCACATTCTGATAAATCTCACAGAGACAATCTCAGCAATTGCACTGATGTATCAGGGAAGCTGAGGAAGCCGTAAATCCCCACAGACTCCCTCTAGCTCTGCCTGTCCCGCTGTGTCCTTCATGCCATCAGGGACAGGCAGCCCAGCCCCAACAGCTGCATCCAGGCCTGGCCAGCCGGCACAGCCCGTGGGACAGCTGCTCTCTGCAGCAGGACTGAGCTCAGGGATGCTCCCAGACCCCCATTCCGCTGAGCCGCCCTGCATCCACCCTGAGACTGAAACCAGGGGGCTCAAACAGCACAGACTGGCAGGTATTATTCGGTCCAGAGTCTTGCTCAGGGAATGAGAAGAGAGCAGAAACCTGCACCGCAGCACCAGCACTTCAAAGCCGCAGTTGGAACCAGCTGTGTCAGCAAGTTCCAGAGCGACTGCTCTCACAGGCAAACCTGTCCCGGGGAGCTGCGCAAAACCTGTCTCTCAATCCACCCCAAACACATTAAATTCCTGTTGCAAGAGAAGATGCTTGGCTCACTCGAGGCTCCCCACGCCCAGCCCACGTGGGCTCTCAAGCCACCCAGGATTCCCTGGGTCACACACAAGAACTGCTTCCACAGAAGCACAAAGGACTTTGCATCTGTACCTTCCCCAAGGTAAGGCACTTGCCGGGATGTATATTTACAGGCTTCCAAGCAAACAAAAGATGTTAGTATCTTCTAAAGATCTGCTACAGATCCAGCCATATCACAGAGAATATACTTTAAAAAAAAACATTCACGCCTTTGAAACAAGTTAGGCCAGATGGTAACAGCTTCCCAAATTCCACTGCCCTTCAGAAAGACCGTGAGGTAGGAAACCTTCCAGGGAAGGAAGCCGCTCTAAAAGGTGCCCAACCTCCCTTGTTTTTATTTTACAGAGCTGCTTCTTCCTCTTCCGTGCTCTGAGCAGAAAGGAAGGCTGGAAACAAACTCCACCAGAACCAAGAACTCGTCTGGTATTAAGAAAAACACTATAATAGGTTCTTGGACAGTGTCTGAATTTCTGTGCACTGAAGTTGTTCTTTCAAGTGCCTAGATTTCAGCAAAGCAAACAGAGGTGATTCTTGGGGCACAGGCTGTGTCAGCTCTAAGTGGGAGGCTCTCCTCCAGCCCGCTGCCATCACTTGCTTCTCAGTGATTCAGCAGGTTCTTCATACAGATCGAAAGCAGCTTTTATTGGGAATTCTGTCAGGCTCAATAAAGACTTTGTCACCCTTGGGGAGTGTAGCAGAAGAGAGGAAATGTTACTCAGCACAGTTTATGGTTTTCATTGCTTCCCTTCCTGTTGCTTCATCGAAGGCTGGAATCCGCGCCTTGTTTCCTTTAGTCTCTGTTTAAGGCCAATTGTAAAAATAGTACTCTCAAATTCTTTCCTGATACTGTAATACCAGAAATAAAAATACAGAAAAACACGCTGAAGTTCTCTGACCCACGTTTTACACATTCAGATATTCAGATATCTACCCAGCAAATTCACCAACCACAGGGATGCTGGTTCACGAAGCCCCCCCTACACACCCAAAGCCAAGTGATCCACACCCTCAGCTACCCCAAAAACTTGTGGGAGGAGCAGCAAAATACACTTAAACATGCGTAGTAGTCCCTAAACTAAAAGGAAGTTCATGAGATGAACTAGAAAGCAACTCCTCTTTCTTATTCACCCTTCCTTCAATAAAAATGCAAGCGATGCAAAACAACGTCAGCTCAGGGCTCCTCTACTTAGAGTAAAAGCTCCCTTTAAAGTAGCCTCCTATTTAGCTGGAGGCCATTTAAAAAATAAAACTGAAAAATAAACATGAGCACTGAGACACTATTAGGGAAGAGAAAGGATGGATTAGTCGGTCAGATGAATGAAAATGCTCTCAAAAGATTTTAACAAAGTACCTTGCAGGGAATGACCTACTGTAAGTAGCCCTCAGAAGGAATGAAACCACACCATCCCACGTAGGGAATTCCACCAGTTCAAAAAGCCTAATTAAAGAACCTTTCATAGAACACACCAGCAAACTCCTGCATGATCTCAAATCACTGCCTGAGACTGCACCCAGTACCATTTGTATAAAATAAACCAGTTCAGCTACTTCAGAGCCATATTCCATTATTCAGAAAAAACAGCATAAAGAGGCTGAACAGCTTCAGATGACCAAGAACTTGAATTCTTGATTTATGGTTTTTCGTATGTCCACAACCTCCTGGTGGCTATGCCCATTAGCCAGCTATGGATCATACCACGACCACGATACAGGACTCCTCCCCGAACTCTACACTTTACACTTACCCATAGAGATCACAGATACTGGTTTTTCCAAATGAGGAAATGTCAGTCTAGTGATTGTAACATCTTTATACAGGAGAAAAGAGAGGAAAAAAAGGACTTCATTTCACTCTTTTGTGCATCCAGGAAGAAATTCCAGTTGACAGCAGCAGTTAATAACAGTACAGCCACAAACAGGAAACTAAAATCTGGATTTTATTTTTGCAGACAGGAAGAAGTAACATTTGCACACTTGGATTTATATCTTATTTTCTAATATTTCTTCGTAACATGCACATAGGGCTACAGGCACAGACTTATAACAATCAAAATATCCTTAATAAAATTTGGAAAAGCTGAATCTTTAAAAACAGAGACTCCAGAACTACTATGACAGTTTATTGATGGACTGAAAGTACCTCCATTCAGTGGCATTCTTCTAAAAATAATATTAAAACCCAAAGTCTTTCTACATGAAAATAAAACAAAAAGTTTCTCTACTCACCAATCGCTCCCCACACCCAATACAGATAAACACCTTCCACCTCAGAACCCTGGACTGTGTTGATATAAGACTTTGGTAGAAAGAAAAACATCTAAAGGAATGAGGGAAGGGAAATTTTGTATTTTTACTGCTGTTCCATCACATGGAGTCAGCATTTCTGGAACCCTGACTTTGCCAGAGAAAAAACTTCCTTTGGAAAAGCTGATCTTGCAGAGTGAAATTCCAAGGGCCCTGAACTGGAGAGACAGGAACATCAGATGTCACTGCTTCAAAGCAGGCAGCTTATGAGGAGTTTTGAATATCTGAAGCACAATTCAGGCCTTATCACGGTTCAGAACAAAAGCAGAGCTACGAAAAAGTGTCTTGAAGTAAAACATTACCCTAAAGTTCCCAGACACTCATTACTGAATTTTAAAATATCTTTCAGACTTGTATGCTGATAACAGAAAACACCAAAACCAAGCTGAGCCGAAAACCCCGAGCTCCTGGAGTTCAACAGGATGAGGAGCTCACAATATCCAAAATTAATCTCTACCAAAGAGCAGGACCTTATACCAAACATTTCTCAGTAACACAAAGACTGTAAAAGCAGCCTCCTTACCCAGGCTCTTGAAAAATTGCCAAAAATCAGCAAGCAAAACAGGCAATTTCAGGCTCCCAGGTCAGTCAACAGTTTGCCAGTCATGATGCTAAACATTTGTCAGAATGACCAACCTCCCACCCAGAGGACAAGCACCCATCATATCACAATATTTCAGCTTAAACTTTTTGATCGTAACTCCAAAAAAATCATCTTGCCTGATTCACAAAGAAACTCCCCGCTCTTTTCAGAGGAAAGTACCAACATCTGAAATTTCCTTTTAAGAAAAGAAGGACTTGTGATAGGAAAGGTCAGAATACTGAAACGTTCAGAAAAAAGGGTACATTCTTATTAAATTAGAAATTTGGTTCAGAAACCTGGGGCTGAGCAGAGAGGAGGTGGAAGATGAAACCCAAAGGTCAGTTTTATGCTTATCTCTAATGACAACGTGGGAGTGTGTCTGTGTGGAACCGAGTCATGTTTAACATCCCAGTTGTTACCTACACATCGCTTTGCTCTTGTTGTAGGAAATGCTCTAGTTCTTGTTCTCTTTGCTCCCTCTTGGGCTGTTTCAGTGCCGTTTCATGTTTAACACAAACACTGTTGCCAAGACTTCCACATTTTCATCCTGCTTTGCCCAAGGTACCTCTGCACCAGCTGAATGTTGCAGTCGAGGCTCTCACACTACCACAGGTATCTCAAGAAAAAAAGGACTGACAGACACAACAATAACTCTTTACTGCAGCTTTTTTCCCCATCATACTGGTTGTCAGAATTTTATACAAATAGATAGGAATATTGTTGGTTTTATAATGGCACATTTAGGATTTTGTGGGGCATAATTTCTTATTTCTTTGGGAATTCAAGCAAGCAAAGATCGTGTCTGTCTGGAAATAAAGTCCTGCTAAATAAATAATACTGAAAGCAAAATAAATGAGATAGTTATAAATATTGTAACTTCAGTCACCCACTCAGTATCTAGGTAATGGAGAAGAATACAGCTCTAGCAAGTGCCTGAAAATGTTTTGGTGCATCATTAAAATACTAAGAGAATGATGAGATTATAAGTGGAGAATAAAATATCACACAAAACTAAAGCTCTCCTACAGTCTTTTTCAATAAAACCACTGGAGGGGAAAAATAAAAATTAAAAATATTTAAAAAAAAATAAAATAAAAAAGAAAAATTTTAAAAAATAAAATTAAGCTCCAACTATTTTATTCCCATAATAGTGTCATGATGAACTGCAAAGGAATTCCTGTAGAGGACAGCAGTAATATGTTCACCAGCAATTCCTCCTGCATCCTGGTATTAGGAGAGCACTGGGAAAGAGAGCAATCCAGGAAAGTTACTGTATCCACGGGAGGAACATCCCTTAGAGGACTCCAAGTTATCCCAAGGCAGGTTCCCCCAATGAAACTCTGCCCCTGCCACAAGGGTTACAACACCCTCTGACACACTGAGAAAGGCTAAGGTGCCTTAACCCGTATCCAAACGCTGGCAAACGCTCCTCTCCCTCACCAAACACAGGAGGGACATCAGCAGCTCTTCACATCTTTGCTGGTAGCACAAAAATTACCCAGACTGACCTCGCTGCAACATCTGAATGCAAATCACCACAGCAAAACTCAAACAATTCATGCTCTGCCGCTGCTTTAACATCTTTTGTGTTTCTCAACAATTACCTGTGCCATAAACCACAAAGGAGCTTACAGATCCAAACTGAGGAGTTCTATGTACAGATACATATTCATTTAGCTTGGTTAATGGGTTTCAAGTTTGAAATCAAACCAAATAAATGGCAGAGAGAGATACCTGTGCACTTCCCTGTTCATTACACTGATCACTAGGGCACGATGTTACAAAGAGACCAGTTCTCAATGAAAAAATTAACAAATTCAACACTCGGAGGAACAACAAACAAGTGACCAAAAACTTGAGAGGCGACAATTGCCGAAACCCAAAACAAGCCCATCTCACCCTTCTCATTCCCAGGAAACCATGATCAACGCTAATTTGTAATACAACTCACCAGAGATCTCTCCAACCTCTCACTCTTACAGCGTTAGCCAACCACAGCCTCTGTGCAGGTATAACACACCAACTTTTAAGCAAATCAAGGGTTTTACCTAAACAGGAGACCTCTGTTTTAAGAGAGCAAGACCACCATTATTCACTGAAGATGGGAAATAAAAACCTCAACCAGCTAATACTAAACCTAATCTGAGGGTCAAAGTCAGCTTTAGAGGCAGCAATGCAATGCCTTAAATTAAAATGCAGACTTTTGACTTGTCAGTTCACATTAAAGGAGAAGATCCACACAGGGTGATGAAAGGCAAAGTCTGTACCCAGCAGGAGAACGCTGCAATAAATATTACGCCACCATCACCCCCAGACAGTCGTGCCTGTGAGCACACACGCTCTAGATCCCAGCCCCCTCCCCGGCGGGAACAGAAGGATCCGGTACTGCAGTTCAGACATTCTGCAGAGTAACACCGAAAACCAAGAGCTGTCTGCTGTGTTTTGTGGAAAAGCTGTGCATTTAGAGCGGCTCAGCCTCTCGCTCAGGCAGCTGGCCCACCGCAGCACTCGCCAGGTGCGCTCTGTCCCAGCGGCGGAGCACTGGAAAGCCTGTTATCTAAAGATTCTCGCTTTATTACATAAGCATTCCCGACTGCAGGACTTACATAATTGTATCTCACATAAAAAAAAAAAAAACGGATTTACAAAACGCGTTCAACTACAGCATGGGAAAAATCAAAGCAATGCCACGCTAAACACTCAAGTCCGTGACCTCCAAATTCTACCCAGCCGGATTTGCTGGATTTGAGACCTAAACTAAGCACGAGGGAGATTCCTGGTTTTTCTTAAAAAAGTGGTTGTGCTCAGCCCTGTTACTGTTGCTAACAGAGCTGTTAACTACAGGTCTGCTACTCCCCATAATCCCTTCTTTTGGCTAACGTGTACAGACGCGAAACAAAACCCTACAAAGTTTCCTCTCCTGAGCCCTGCGCTCCAGCCAAGAAATCCCCCCCGATGGCTCAGGAGCCAGGCTGGCACAGACACCAAGGTAAGAGGTCTTTCCTAACGATCCCACCAGCCGGAGGATGCCCCTTAGCCCCGGTGTAAGGCTGGAGGTCAGTTCAGAAGAACCAGAACAAGACGACCCCGCCAAGCATCTTGTAAGTCACCTGTAACGGGGACTTACATCCCTGGAGGAGCTGGCTGAAGGAAGCCCCACCACCCAAAACAAATGGAAGCAATAAATGCGTTTGACAGGAGATCAGCAGTTTAACATAGGACTGCCAATGTCCTTCCTACTTCAAACGGGAAACAGGAACAGAAACTCCTTCGGCAACAATTGGAAAGAACAATTTTAGTTGGCCAAACCAATACAGCCAACTGTAGGCTGGACATGTTACAAAGAACCCTGAAAATGTTGCATCAAGTAAATCAGATTTAAGTAGAATACCATCCATGGATAACCCACAATGTCTAGTGGTCCCTGGCAAGCACAACCCTCTGTGACAGAGCATAACAAAGCTCCCAAAATTGATGTGCAACAGAAGCAACCCCATCACCTTTCGACACTAAATCCACAATACAGTTTACAAAGGCAGACCTCACTCTCCAGCTCCTTCACATGCAAATTGTCAAGGTGAAATTCATTACAATAGCTCTCGAACGCCCTCTTTCTAGGAATTCATGTTTGGCCAAAAGGCCAAATTCTATGTGCCTGCAACACACACCACCCCAAGAACTCCCTCCCTCCAGACCAAAGGGCCAACATTCGAGGTTCATTATTAATCATCCTTTGAAGGACAGACTGCTTAAATGTCAATGCTTTAATCAGGCACAAAAAGGTTACAAAGAGAGAATCCCTTAAGGCAGTTATTTTTGTTCTATTTGTCAGGAATTTGCTACACTCTTGATGTGCTAGAAGCTACCCAATAATTAGCAGAGCTAAGGAACCTCGAGAAACCAGGCGTGGAATGCTAACTAATTTGTGCATGCTTCCCTGAACTCAGGGTATTTCCAAAATACTGTACTGAAATCATCAAAAGAGGAAGAAAGGTGTATCACAGCTTCATCAAACAAAGGAAAACCCTCTGTATTTTAACCCTGAGGGCATTGAAACAAGAAGACCTCCTAGTTTTAGAAACAGCCTGGCAATACCAGCACGAGCACTGTACACACAACTTGGTTGCGACTCTTACTCTCTCACTATCTCTTTTCACTGCAGACAGACACCCAGCTCTCCTTACATGAAGTGACACAGGAAATGGTTCTGTCAAACTAAACATTATAGAAAACATTATAGAAAAATTCCACTCGGAAGCTTATAGAAAAAAAAAGCTGGGGTATACCACCTGAAGAAGAGATTTTCTTTTGAAAATCATTAATTTTTTTAATGACTTTTTCTTTAATTCACTACAGTGTTTTGCAGCTTTAATACTGTTTCTATGAGGAATTTAACACCTACACATCTTGACTGCTTGCCCTCCACCCTTTGCAGTTTTAGAGAACAAAAGGAGAAAAGAAATGTATTTTTTTTTCCATTTGGCAACTTTTCTGAATGCCAAGTGTACTTGCAGTTCTCTCCCATCTCCTTCCACACCCTTTTCTAGCCCTTCTTCACTATTCTAATATCCCCAAGGATTTCCTATTGCAAGGTCAGTAACAAGGCACCGGGCTCACCTTTTAGCTCAAATCAAGCACCTGGTTACTACCTAACCAGTCCATGAAATGAAATGTTTCAATTCAGATACTACAATAAGAAATAGCTTTGCAGAAAAATATTACATTAAATACTCAAATTTGAATTCACCAGTGAAAACTTAGTTAAATTATCACTCCACAGATGAAACTAAGTGCATGACCCCATTGCATGGGGAAAAGAATGTACTAAAGGAAGTAAGTTCCAATAAAGAACTCCAGGCCAGGATTTCACCATAATTTCTGGTTTTACTCTCAGGGCTGTCACAGCTGTCATTAAAATGAAAAAACCCACAGTTTTTCAGGAACAGTAGAAGCAAGGAGAGGAAAATCAATCTTGGAGCAAAAACACTTCACACGCCCCTTGGAAGATCACTGGGAACAGCCGCCCTGATATGCTCTAACTCTACTTGCTCCTCTAGCAAGGTTTGCATGCAGCAGAAGTCTTATTACCTTCTGAAAAGAACCAACTAAGCCTGACCTTGGGAAGTTACAAGGCAGGAGATGAGCTGGTCACCAGCTCCCCCCGGCAGGCCGGGGTACAGACAGGAGGCACTGCAGGCACCTCCTGCTCGCTGGACACAGCTGCACATCTGCACAGGCTGGTGTGGAGCACTGAGAGTTCTGTGACAGCACAACTCAGGAACTGGAGTCACTTTTCAACCTCCTATAAGCTAAATTTACCTATCATCATAGTTGGGAGAACTAAGCCTCCAAACATCTGATCAGTACCAACGCATGACCTAGTCCGCACAGTCACATCTGTTGAGCCCCAAATCCCGCATTTAGTGTGAAGATTATCATGAAACGAGCTGCTGTGATCTCTGGTTTTTAGTGACAGTTACTTTGGCCACCAGCTTGAAAAATATCTGTAAATACTATCTGTGTAAGCTTCTAGTATGCTCTGAACCACACAGTGGAAACAGCAGTTTGTTTTACAATCACCTCTCAGACACAAAAGCCTTGTTGATAACTGTATGGTCAAGCCAGAAACCCCCAGAACTACTGAGTGAATCTTCTGAAGAGCCTCTTGGAACAAAATATAAACAAAAAGAATAAGAAGGATGTGCAAGCCCTCCTAGGACATCCAGACAGACCCCTGAAAGCCTGAGGTACAAGCACCCCAAGGCAGATACGCAACAGCATCAGGCACTGAACTTCCTGAGCAAGAGGAAAGGGAGAAAAGGGTGAGAGACTCGGAGAAGATTTTGTGCTCCAAGGATAATTTCACAGGAAGATTTGGAACACTCAGAACTTGATGTATTCTGGAGATGTTTGGTTAAATACTCTTACCTACACTCACACCAGATTCTCAGGTTCCTTTAACCAACAACCAGCACTGAAGCAAGAGGCACAATGCTAATGAAATCTGAGCTAGAGTGGCCCTCTGTATTGGGATTGTAACAGCAGGAGAAGCTTAAAAGGGAAAACAAAAAAAGCAATAAAAGGACATCAAACCACACCTGGTAACAAAGCTGTTCCTACACATACCAAACTCTGGACACATTAAAGCATGACATGAAATTCTTCTGCCATGTAACAAGTGACAGGATGACAGAAAATGACCTCAAGCTGCTCCAGGGGAGGTTTAGGTTGGACATTAGGAAATTTTTTTTCATAGAAAGGGTTGTCAAGCACTGGAACTGACTGCTCAGGGTAGCGGAGGAGTCACCATTCCTTGAAGTGTTCAAAAAAGGTGCGGATACGGCACCTGAGGACATAGTTTAACGATGAACATGGTGGTGGGGCTGGGCTGACGGTTAGACTTGATGATCTTAGAGGTCTTTTCCTACCTAATGAATCTGTGATTGTATGAAATTACTCAAGAGCATTTCTTTTAGGCTGAGGACAGCTCTCCCAGAGGGAAGACATTGCTCCCTGCCATCACTGGCCATGGAAAGCTCCTCCCCCAGATCCAGGAGCAGAAGTCCTGCAAGCACCCTCTGATCTAGTGAGCTCTGCAGCACCACCACCACCCTCTCCTTTCCTCCCACACAAGATTCATACATGTAAGAGCGCCTTAAAATAGGATTTCCTTTAAAATCCTTACTGTTAGCGTATCTTTGAGAAAATAAACCTAAAAATCATATACAAAAGGCGTGCAGTAGACACCCACAGGCACGAGCCAGTCCTAGAAAGCAAGCAAAGTGACACACAAATTATTACAAAGCCAAAACGTTCTGTTCCCACCTTTGCTGTGGCCCTACTTCCTTCAGTGGACCCCAACCAGCAGAGGCAAGTTAGATTAGGCAACAGCCTCTGACATTTTTGTGTAACTGCACACAGGAGAGATACTGCACGTCCATTGCACTTAATTAGGATGTCCAGATACAATTCCACCAAGATTTAGACAGAAGAAATGCTGGAAGCCAGCAGACCAGGCAGCACACAGCTGTGCTCCTCAGTTCCATCACTTCTTGGGGTGGTCCCATGCACGGCCAGGAGTTGGACTCAGTGATCCTTGTGGGTCCCTCCCAACTCAGGATATTTTCTGATTTTAATACAATTCCTCAAGCTCCCCGAGGCTCCGACTTGTAGCCCTGTCTCAGCCAGACCCAACTGCACTCTTTTCTTCAGGTAAGCTGGACTAGAACTGGGAGATAGGTGTGCCACGTTTCAAAAGGCTGAGCCAGTGTCTGAAGATACCCACTCACTTCTGCACCATAACAGAACCACACTCCTGCTCACCACTCCATTTTAATGAATCAGAATTGGAAATTACATCCAGGACACAAACAAGGATGGTGGACCAGCTCTTCACCTTCCCGTGTGTAACTCAGTGACTCACCACACACAAACCCTGAACTTTCTGCAAACAATGCCGTACACAGGAGCCATTGTCCCATGGTTAGCACTGCCCTGTCATTTCACCTTCTCTTTAATACCTCCGTGTGGTTTGGAGGAGCAGGTCCAAGCGGAGACTGAAAACAGAAAGGTCTGTCACAAAATCCCAGGTCTGTCCACACCACAGAAAGCTGCAGCAACCCAGTCCCAGGGACCCTTCACACACCCATATTTAAAGGAGACATTTCAGACCCCAAACAGTTTTAACTGGTGACCGGTTTTAACACCCCACACCAAGACAACCTGGACATTTCCAGGAGTAATGCCCATGACTTTATACTATGATGACATTAGTGCCAGACACTCTAACAACAACAAAAAAAAAAACCACACAACAAAAACCCCTAAAAAAACCTCACCCACCCCAAAATTCAGGGTATTTTCCCTACCTTTTTTAATATTACATTTTTTGAACAAGGAAACTTTGTTAGACAGACCCTAAATTTAAGAAAAATCTATTTGCCAATGTCACTTCAAAAAAAAAAGCCAGGAAATGTACTCAAAGCTAAAACAGCGCCTTGAAACCTGATTTATTTCCTTGGAATCATGAATCTGTATTTGACTGAAGTCAATAGGCTCTAACTGTTAAGAAAGCTGGAAAAAATATTTATTTCTGAGAACCACTAGCAAAGTTTCCTTGCAGGTATCCCAGCCAGACAAGAGGTGCAGAACAGCCAAACCAGAGCCCTCCTCTGTGAACACAGTACCTTGTCCAAGGCTCAGCATAATGTTATTTGTGTCTCTGAGACATAAATAATCCAAAGACTAATATGAGCAACACCTTCAAGCTTGCTGCTGAAAGCACAACAAAAACAAACACAAAAAAATGTTCAAAACCAAACAAAAACCCTTCCTAAGACAGACACTGAAGCCCTTAGAGATGAACGTTTACATATATTAACATTTGTTAAAAACTGGCAAACGCTCCAATATTGTATTTTGGTTCATTTGAAACAACAGATGGGTTTTATTTTTTTATGTCCAACTAATTTAGGGCTGATTTCAGCTTCAGAAAGTGTGTTGTTCTTAAGGTTCCAAGTAGTGATAATTTGAGTTATTTGTGTACTGACACATGCCAGGTTGTTGAGTACTTCTGGCCAAGAATTCGACTGCGTGTCACGAGCGTGGAGCTGCGGCCACATGGCAGTGAAAACATAAAATAACCAAACAGCCCCGATTTTTAAGTGAGACTTTGTGAATTCAAAGCCAATCCTGCGATCAGCCGCAGATTAATTACGCGAATGGGGGTTAATTTCAATTATCCAGAAGAGAGATTTGACCCTGCCCAGCCTCAAGGAGCGGGACAATCACTGTTACCTGCACTGGTTTCCCAGGGATGTTCAGGAAAGCCGACTGGCTGTTGCCAACAGGCACCAATTGTGCCTATTTGAACTCTGGCCATAAGAGACTGAGACGTGCCTGTCAAAGAACATCACCCTCGACCGCCTCCGAAAACAAGGTGCAAACACAAAGTTTATGATCGTGGATTACCAAGCAGCATTTGCTGAGGTAATACAAGAGTTTGCACGCTTGGCTTTTTTTATTACAGGAAAACCACAGGTCTAATTGAGATGAAGACTCATGATACTACAGTGCATTAAGAAATAGAATAATAAGAGACAACTACCCACCCAAAGCACAAGACAAAATTGAGGAAAATCCAGGGCACTGGAAACTCCAAAACTCATCAAGCTGGCAGCTTAAGAGAAGCAGTTTTCCCAAAGCTCTGAGGCTGGTTGGACAATCCTCCAGGATTGTCAACACTGTATTTATCATGAGCTTAAATACATTAATTTAATGAGCAGCTGGGAAAAAAAAAATGTGGTTTTGTTTTACCTTCAACTGAAAGCTGTGTGGCAGGGAAGCACAGGATGAAGAGAGGAGGTTTATTACTGTTTCATTTAAAGTAATAAGAACTTCAGGACCTGCTTCATTAACAAAGAAACTGTATGTTGCTTGTGAATAAGACTCAATCTTAAGAGCTGTCAGCCACCAATATGATATTCAGTGTGCCACTCCTCAGGTACCTCTGTTCTGAACTTTGATTTTACTACATGGCTGTAAAAAAAGCTTTACAACATATGTTATTTAAAGAGACTGAGATTTAAGAAAATCTCACCATTCTAGGTCTTCTCTAGTCTTAACAAGATGCTCATGGAATATGGTGTCAATGGAGGAGTATGCACTCTAACAATGCAGTTACTCAACACTTTTGCCAGTGAAACAATTGATTTTTGTGCATTTCATTTTTCAGTCTTACTGAACAAAAATAAAACTGTCGCCTTCACAGAACTGCTTATAAGTTATTCATAATTATATTACAAGGTTTTGTTATTTACAGTTAGGAAAACACAGTTGTCCTGTGAGTACAGAAGGGCACACAAGGACGCAGGAAGGAATTTATTAGCAGTAAATTGCAGGCTCGTCAGTACTGTTTGTATCACTTTGGTTATCACCAGTGATAACCAGTAGTTCCATTTTGTAGGTCTCTTCCAGTTTCCAAGCAGGAACACGCCAGGACCAAGCCCAGTCTCTGCCAGGTAAGGGATCAGAGTTACGTAGCACTGCTCAGCGCATCTTTGAGAGAGCTCTGGGGAGGTTCTCTGGCAAAAGCCCCAGAGCAGAGGCACAGAACAACCTCAAGGATTTTACACCAGGCGGCTGCTGCTCATCTTCACTTGGAGCTCCAGAACTGTTACTGGCACAACAAAGTCTTACAAAGGGTCACCTGGAAAGATCCCTGACCCAAAAATGGGAATGAAATGGCAAGGCAGAGTTAGGTAGTAGACAGTTATGGCAGGAGTCGGGTTTCTATCACTGCTCTGTCCCTGTTTTGGAGGCCTACATATTAGGAGTAAGGTATTTTTATTAAACACAAACCGGCATCTGCAACTTCATTTAACACAAATTTCTTTCTGGCATCTCCATTTCTGTAGTGATTCTACAATTCTGTTCAGTGACTATCCAAAACCAACACCCTTGTTACATCAAACTGCAGAAACAATGGATTTTAGAAATGGCTAATCCCATTTCACCTACTGAGTTTTCAGAAAATTATTGAAAGGATGAAAAAACCCACTTCAAAATACCAGTTATTTCTGGAAACAAGAAGCAGATGTTCTCCTCTGTTTGGCTCAGCCGTGCTACAGTACAAGTCTGCCTTTGTTATGCTGTCAGCAATAATTTATTTTATTTATTACAGCCATTTTATAATGCCCATCAATGTACTATTTGTGCATGATTTACATCCATGTAGATCCATTTCTCTATAGCTAAGCCATCAAAAAGCATCACATACACACTCCAAACAGCAGACTCTGTTATGACACAATTCTGCAAATTAGGTTTTTCCTCTTTCCCCTGTATTAATAAAAAGGGAACAGGAAGAGAAGGAGAGTAGTTAGCATTGCCAAATAAAGTCGAATTATCATTAATCAAGAATTACTGCAACAAGGCAAAGTTAGGAAAATACAAGAGCTCAGAACATAAAAATAAACTCCGAGTCTTTGAAGTCAAATAAAGGCAAAGCTTTCTGAACCACGGAGAGTAAACACTGTCTAGAACAAAGTCATGAAGAACTAAAAGAGACTAAACTGGGGAAAGGATCCATTAAAACTGGAAGCGAGCATGCTCAGGGGAGGGGAGGGAGGAGAAGGGAAGGGAAAGAAAAAGGAGCACAATCATTTGCTGTTTGGCCCTATCAGCCACCAAGCCCTTATCTGTGGCAGGCGTTAAACCACTCCCCAAAAGACCAACATCAGAGCCTTTGTATGAATCTGATAAGGAATTCTGGGCCTCAAAAAAATTAAACCTTTAATGAGAATGCACACATGGTGGCATGAGCATTCATCCCTCTCTCCTACTGCTTTGAACAAAAGATTTTCTTCTATTCTATTTTCTATTCTATTTCTATTTCTTCTAATACTCCCAAGTTATTAATTTAATATTCCCCACCTGTGGCACAAGAAACAGCTAAAATACTGCACAGTAAAGGCCATATTCCCAACCTGCAAGAACAGGAGGCTCTGCATGTATGAACACTCACAGATTTACCACCACGCACACATCTGCATAACCCTGGAAGACAAATGCAGGTATTAAAATATTCAACAAGTGTATGAAATCCTGCAGTTTAAATATAGGTATAGCTTTCTTTAAAGTGATTAAGTATCCAATTACTGCCAAGATTTCCTCTCCCTGACAAGACAGAAGGGATGATTTGTTAGGATAATCTGTTATCCAAACTAACATCTGAGAGAAGTCTCACAAATTCTGCACTTTCAGGCTGTACCTGAAAGACAGATTTACACCCAGAGTCAGCACAGGGTCACAGTCCATCACGGAATCAACAAGGCAGACGTTTCACTAAGTGGGACTCACTCAAATCCTACAGCAGCATCTGCCACATCCATGGACATCGGTCCACCAGGAAACACTCGGGAAGCGTTTTCCAACAGAAAAGTCACTTGCACCACGTATCTATAATATGGCCCTACAACAATGCACCAGGGCAGAGGAAAGGCGGCAAAACCCTAAAGAAAGTTTCTGAACAACATAACAAAACAATTACATAAAAATGTACACATCATTAAACGTTTGCTTCAATCTCTACAGGTTCATCAAAATAATCCCCCCCCCCCAAAATAAATTAAAGATTATAACACACGGAGCATCTGAGCAGCCAAAAAAAAAAAAAACTCAAGTGTGTACATGCCCAATATGCATAACTTATACACTTTAACAATTAGCAAACATTGGAATGTTACCACAACACTGAAAACTTGCCCTAACAGAGATTTTTTCCAAACAAAAATATTCGTAGCATCAACAGATAAAACCTTTGCT
This sequence comes from Pseudotriccus pelzelni, assembly GCA_035584735.1. Classification (NCBI taxonomy): domain Eukaryota; kingdom Metazoa; phylum Chordata; class Aves; order Passeriformes; family Tyrannidae; genus Pseudotriccus; species Pseudotriccus pelzelni. The sequence goes on along the minus strand of JAWMRA010000028.1, from coordinate 7,661,460 downwards.
TGAGCAAGCCATTGAGATAATTTTCAAAATAAGTAAATTACAAAAGTATTTGAATGCATCCCTGCTTAGTTTCGTAGTTCTTAGAAATTAAAACATTTTGCCAAGAAAGACCTAAAATCAAAATCATATGGATAACTGCACTACTAGTAAGCAAAATTTGGCCTGTGGAGTGTTTATCTGTATTTTTCCAGACTGCACAGATGACAGGAATGAAGCACCAGACCATGCTACTAATCAGCACAGCCCCAACCCTGTAATTTGTAATAAATGCCCAGGTAAACTGCTTATACAAACTGCAGGATCAGAAGTAGAGGTGAGGGCAGAAGGGGACTGGAAGTGATTGCAAGTCATGTGGCCGGGCAGCTTCGGCTTATCACGAAATGCCGCTCACGGCTTGGGGAATTTGGGGTTCCTGTACAAAAACGCAGTCAAAGGGCACGAGCAGCTGATCCCGTGTGGGAGGAGCTGAGGATACCTCCCCACCGGAGTAGGAGGGCAGAAATGAAGCCACGCTTTGTGCCTGTGTACAAGTGGATACTTCAGGACAGGAGTCACCAGATTGTACATCCTGTGCAGGGACGCCCGAAATTTGGGTCTGCCCCAACGGCTGCGCTAAAAGATTTCAACTTCCGAGTCTTGCAGAGAGGACAAGTCAGGATGCTGAACGTGATTTTAAAGAAATAAGTGAATAAATAACACTCAGATGTTTGAGATGCCAGCATGACTGTGACAGGGGGTTGGATTTTTTGCTTTGTATCTGAGCAGGTAGCACAGATCCAAACCCGGGACCCCCAGGTACCCCCTGCTATTGAAACAGGGAAGGGCTTTTCCTCCAAATGTACACAAACAAAAGTACCCCGAGAAAACAAAAGTGATTTGACTGTAATTATCCACTCAGCAACAGGCAGCAAGAACAGAGGACCCAATCCTGCCAAGTTTTAAGTACATGTTTAACTTTAATCACGAGTAGTCTCGCTCTGCGGTGTCTCTCAAAGCCTGCCAAAAAAGGGCCAGATTAACAAGGGAATTAAGACTATTTTTTTTAAATCATTTTGGAAGTGCTATTAGTTAGACTAGCAAAGATTGGAATTTTTTTTTTCCACAGTTAAGATACCTTGGCAAATTCAAACCTGCACACAACCCTGATGTCAGTCTCAATGGGAACCTACGCAGATCCACATGAAACCCCAAGCAGCTGGACGTGATGACATCTGTCAGTTTAACGTTACAAGGTTAAGCAGAATAATTATTTTAAAGCAGTTTTAAGCCATTTTTCACCAGAATAAGAGACCAACCCTAAAGAATTGCACGACAGCTGCTGGGTGGAAAATTGGGGATGCCTAAAAGTAAAAAAAAAAAAAAGAACAAACAACCCTACACAGCCACAAATGTTGGAACAGTGAGTGGGGAGAGGTTTTAGGCCAGGCCAGATTACCTGTTCCCCAAAGTCCAAGCCATGACGAGCCAGCAGGGAATGCCAGCTCATGAATGACACTTCTGTGATGAACCCAGTTGCCCAACACTGCAAACCACACTGGAGAAGGAATTTTGCTAACTGGAGACTCCAGCTGAAGAGAAAGAAAGAAAGGTCTGAAGCAAGAGGGGAGTTCCAAAAATAAGGGGGGGAAGAACGAACAGAGAGTCTGCCTCATCATTAATTTAGAGACACAGGGAGGAATGTGTGGGATGTCCCAAGGCAAGTAAACATTGGGACTAAACATCTGTATTTCACTCCCGAGGCTGACTTGAAAGGGAAGAGGGGACTCTGTCCTGGTAGGATGTACTCCAGAGCAGCTTTCCCTGAGTCGCCCTTTCATATTTAACTTATAAGGAAGGCCAGGCAGGACATTCTGCTCCCCATGAAGTATCAAGGGAGAACAGATGTTTCCCAGTCTCCAAGGGACAAACTCGAGAGTGTATCACTTCATACCACTAATTCTTGAGTACTTAAAAAAAAAAAAAATCACAGCAAGGGAAACAAATAAAGGAAGGCAAAGGGTAAGTAAGCAAACAAACTCCAATCAGCCCTTCAGTAAATGCAAATGCTATCAAATGTGTTTCATTATTAAGCTAATGCTCCATGGCATTACCATTCCCAAAAATACGTGGCTGATTACAGACTACCTTGTGGGGAAGCGACAGGGAAGGCAGTTAATTGGAAAGTGCATTTTGTTGTAGCTTACCAGCCTCACACATTTCTACACTCCCACTCACTGCAGAAACATCTTTATGAAGTCTGCGCAGCATAATTAGTTTGGTTTTGTTTAAATCTGCATCACCGCGCAGGTAAGCAAAGCCTTTCGGCTCCCTAAACTTTTTCCCAGAAGTTTCGCACCACTGAAACACACATCATTTCACTTTCCGGCGAGCTACTTCTCCTTCTCCTTCTTCTTCTTCTCCTCCCCGCAGCTGGCCTGGACCAGCGCAGAGAGAGCGCGCCCCGTGCCCGCACCCAGGGCGTTCCGAGCCCCGCCGGTGCCGAGCGCTCCTGCCGGGAGGAGCGATGAGCCGAGCGCCGCGCCCCGCGCAGGGGCCGGCGGTGCCAGCGCGGTGCGGGTGCGGGTGCGGGGGGGAGCGCACGGGGGGGGGGACCCGCCGGCGGAGCGCGGAAAGCGACAAAACAAACAGGGAGAGCCGCGCTCGAGGGG
>JAWMRA010000028.1:7567821-7657903 GCA_035584735.1 Pseudotriccus pelzelni | reverse complement strand
CCCTTAGTGCCATGATATAGTAATTGGAATTGGATCAGGGGTTGGACTCGATGATCTTGGAGGTCTTTTCCAACCCAATCTATTCTATGATTCTATGAAATAAAGCATTTCCTGCATTAGCCGCGTGTGTTCCGCGCCAGCTGGGATGCGCTGCCCCAGTCGGTGTCCGTGGGCAGGGCTCGGTCGTGGCCCCGCTGCCCCTGTGCCCTGCCTGCCTGCCCAGCCTTTCCTACCCTGCTGCTCGCAGCACAGCGGCCTCCGTGATTCCTGAGCCGCTCCGGGCCTTTGGCTTACGGAGTGACCCCACGCCCGCCCAGGCCTCGGCGCGGCGGTGGAAGGGCTGGAGTGCCCGTGAATTAGGAGCTCTTTATATTAAATATGAAGAAGCCCTTTATATTAAATGTGAAGAAGCTGCCGGCACAGCTCAGGAGCCCTGTGGGGTTTACAGAGTTCTCCCAAGACCCACATTCCCAGCGCCGACGGCCTCTCGGGGACACCGGGAAGCCGCCGTGTATCAAACACGCCTCGGAAGATTTCCTTCCTACCCCAAGTCCAATTCTGTAAATTTAGGAGATCAAAGCTATGCAACACATAACTTGTGTTTGTCTTTTTTTTTTTTCCTCTTTCCTTCCTAATAAACAAGAGTGTTTTTGTTTCGCCCCTTTCTCCAGCCATCCCTTCCCATTCTCTTTACCACTTGCCCTTTATGGCACAATCGTCTTTGTTGTGCTCAAGGACTTTATTGTCCATTCCAAGTTGGTTTATAATATTTCTAGTGTTTTCTTCAAAGAAAAAGCTGAGGAAATATGACATTTCCTCCGCTGTAGACTGTGCTGGGGCTGTGCCTGGTACCATTGCAGGCACAACAACAGCGGGGTGGACAGCCTGGATCTTAAAAGCAACAACTCTTACCATCACACAGTCATTAACCTGCAACCACGACAGAGAGAACAGAAGATGCTCTCAAAAATGAGTTGGTTTCAGTCCCATGAAGTTCAGTTCAAAGCTCATTTTCTTTTTTTTTTTTTCCTTCATTTTGAACTTCCGTAGTAAAAGTAGCATTTCCAAATATCATGTCTATTATCGTTCCAAAGGTCAGAAGTTTGTACTAGTTATTTGGCAGAACACATTATCCTTTTTCAATTTTAGTACATAAAATATTATTTCCACTACTGTGGGAATCTTCAGAAATTCTCTGCCAGGAAACCAAACGGAAAAGATGGAGATAAAAAGTTATCCTGAATAACTGAGGCAAAGCAAGAGGAAAAGAACTGAAACATGAATCCTTCTTTGTTATGATTCTATTTTTTTTCTTTTTTTTTTTTTTTTAAACCAGAGGTGTAACAGCAAATCAAGTAATTTATTTTTTTTATCAGCTCAGTTTATACTTAGAGATAATGTAAAAGACTAGTCAACACTCCCCAGGGGGAGGTGGCTGGAAAAAAGTTAATGAAAGCCTAGGAAAACACCCCAGATTTTGTTGTTCTCCGTGCTGTCCCAGTTCTCATGGATCTGTAAAAATCTGAGCCCTATTCTTGGTTTTTAGAAGGGAACTCATTCTACCACCTATTCCAGCTGCTTAGCGTTCCTGCAACGAACAGAACACTGAGGTGGACACACGATGTTGGAATAAAGCTAGTAGCCTAAAAATTCCTTTTACTTTGGCACACAAACCCTCCTGTTTGTTGTACAGCAGCCTACAGGCACGGAGCAGTGCGGGAGCCAGAGGTGTTCCCCAGGAATCAAAGCTGCCGTTCCAACTTGATTGCTTGGCACAACTGACCCGTGAAACAAGACTTTCCTCGCTCCAAAAATACCCGAATTTGGGTAGGTAATGGCTCTAATAGCTGCAATTATTGCAGGGGTTATTTTAGCTGTCGGGTTTATTTTCCCAAATATCTGGAGAACAATGGAAACGAGTGTCGTGATCCCAAGCGCTTACTGGTGTTACAGCTGACGTCTCCCAGCGGTGATGCCGAGGTAGTTAAACACAATTAAGAGGCTTTCACAAGTGAGTAATTTTGGGGCCGGGATTGAAGGATGTGGCCAAGCAGGATGCTGATTGTCCATGCGGAGGGGAAAATCTGCTTCCCTTTCGTCTGGGTTGCATCACTCTGCCCGAATAAAACATCGTTACTTATCGCCCAGGTTTTTTTATTGAAAACTAACAGTGTCTGTAGGCTTACACGTAAGAATCAAAGGTGCTTTGCTATTATTATGGATGAATTTCAGTCTCAGGAGATTAAATGTTTCTGCTTCGAACATCCGTGACTTTGGGAAGACCAGCTGAGTTAGGCAGTACTGCTCCTCCTCCCAGAATGTTCCCGCAATTGTTCTGGTTCACTGACACTCCCGGGGATGCCTTTTAATCTCACGCCTTGTACCACCGTGTGCCCATCCCAGATTCCTCAGGGTAAAACTCAACTTCCTCACCTCTCCCACCGGGAAAGGTTCATAATCAACAGGCACTGAAATATTTTTGACTTGTATTTTTATGATTCTACGTATTTCTTGTCCTGTGAGTTTTATTACAGCAGGCAATTTCCTTCCTCTTGTTCTCCAATCTGGCTGTTAGGCTATTGGTTTCTTAGCTTTGGAAAAAAAATTCCCTTTGGAGATTCGTGCATTTCATTGGCAACAACTACCAGCTAAGTATGTGGTTAACACACCGCAAGGAAGATACACAAATTAATTCTCTGCCTGACTAGAGGAAAACAAAATATTCTGGGATTCCCAAGGGGAAGAACCTCTTCAGACAGTTTTACCATATATGCTTACTCTGATGGGGAACTTCCTGAGTAGAACATGTTTGTGATGGTTCAGTAAAATACTGTGAAATCAGGGAGGCAAAGGCGTCACTGGGAATTTTGTGGAAGTTCACCTTTTGCAGGAAAGTTACGTTTTTGCAAATGGCACAACACGGCTCAGGCAGCCTCATAAGAACATTGATCTCCTGGCTAAAACAGCATTTTGCAGCTTAAAATTTCCATTTCTGAAATTAAATACGAAATACCAAATTATTTTTGCAAGATCAAACCCAAAAATGGAGTGGGCATTTTGTACTGAACCCCTAACTCTGCCCCTTCTGAGGCGAAATTCCCCTCTGTGCATATTCCCCGAGCTTCAGTGCAAAGGATAGCGGTAAAAGGTGGAAAAGAAGCATCAGGCTGTGAGATGTCTGTCTTTCTGCTGTACCATAATAACATTTTTAAAAACTAAAACCACGCCTTTGTTCTCTCTGGCTAAAGACAAGCTCAGCTTTCCTTCCACGTGCAGGTTTTTCCTGAAAGGTAAAAGCCATGTGCACATAAGCTCCTTGTGACAGTCAAACAAATTACTTTCCAGCCTTTATCAACCAGACTGAAACAAACGGGGAGCCTGACACCTTTTAAATTGGGGATGCAGCACTTTGTTACATAAGTAGAGATACTTATGTTTTACTTCCAGGGGAGACTTTCCTTGCTTCTCACGTTCCCGGTCACGCAGCTGATGGTCTCTAATGTGCTGAGTGCTGGTGTGAATGGACTAGGAATACAGTCAGCCTTAACAGTGAAAGGTTTTAGGATTATATTAACAGGCAAAGAGAGGGAATGACAAGCCCCAGCTGCTCCCTGGAGCAGCCCGAGCCGAAGCTCGACTGGAGAGAAAAACCATTTCCTATGTCTTAGCTCCCACCTGAAGGGCTCATCTCTGAACTTGGGGCAGTTTATGGGATGTCCACGGGAAAGGCTTCATGGAGGGCAGGTGCAAATTCTGAAATAGCAAATATGTCATGCTTGAGGATGCACAGTGTGTTGGGAACATCACACCCTGAGCACCGTGTCGGGTAATCCTCGGCCAGACACACAGCGGATCCATTCTGGAATCCCGGTTCCCAAGTCAGGAGCAATCTGCAAAAGGAAGCAGTGAATCGGGTTATTTGCTATTCATTTACTAAGGTTTCCACGAGCACAAAGACTGGCATTGATACGGGCTCTCTGAGAGCTGCCAGTGAGGACAGTGCAAGCTGTTTGTGTCGGAAGAGCACTGGCCGTCCCGTGACACTGACCTGTGTGTTCCCATCTTCCTCATTTCTCTTCCTGGTCCGGATGGGAAAAGACAGGTATGAAGAAGGACATTCTTCTCCCTTGCCACTGCTGAGTGACGTGAAATGGTCTGTCCAGGGCCTGCCACCACCCTGCTGCAGTCACCGAGCCCTGACGAGTGGGCTGAGGAGAGAAGGGACTGCTGCCAAGCCACTGGAGCATCCAACCTGCCCCAGGCACGGCGCAGTGTACGACAGTACCAACAGTGCCTGGTGGAACACAGAAAGAACTGACAAAAACACTCAAAATTTTTCTAAAATAACATCTAAAACCCAGCTGGTTTGCTCCAAGCCTCGAGTTCCTGCCGCAAACAGATACACGCTCCGCAGAGGAGCAGCTCTGTCTGAAACAGGCTCTTTCATCAAATTTTTTGCCTGTCTGCTGCCGCTTTATTTTTGCTACACGCAACCTACAGATATTTGATTCCAGCCCCAGCAGTTTGTTGGCAAAACCCAAAAGAGCATATGGGCCTGTCTAGATATTGGAGGTATCCAGCAACAGTATACAGATGTCCGTGCTCCAGCCTGAAAAACATTAGAGATGGGGGCGGCGGGGGAAAACCTGCCCTGACAGGAGGCAATCTGGAGTCTGGTGACTGCCCTATTTGCATGTTCTTTGTTCCTATAATCAGGTTACAGCTTCAGCTGAAAGATTTTCTTCATTTGCCTGTAGGAAACCTCATGCCAAAAACCATTAGAAAGGGGAGGGTGGGGAAAAGAACGGGCTGGGCACAGATAAAGACGAAGACTTAGAAAAGAAATAACAAAAAGAAAGAACACTCTTGCCGTGGAAAACTCCCCACCAGTAATCTGGCATGACTTACCAACTTAACATATCTAATTCCAAACATTTAATGTCTCTTTCATTAATTTTTGGGGGGGTCATTAAATGTTGTACAACTGTAAGCTGCAAGAAGATTTCACAAACAGCAGGGATTTTGTGTCTGTGACCTGTTATAACCCAGGGAGAACATGCAATGGGATTTGTATTTTTCTACTGAGCAGATATTTTCAGAGGCAAAAAGCCAAACACTTGCATAACTCAATGTGACCATTCTGTGCATCTGTGGTGTTTGTCAGAGGACAACACTTTGGCCAACAACATTGAGCTAGTAAAAGAAGGGGACATGCCTACAGAGGACAGCCAGTTTAAATATGATAAAGATTAGAGTAAATAGGATTTTAGTCCTTCCCCTTTTTAAGTAAATGGACTAATTCTCTGAGCATGTGGAAAAATAATAAACAACTTCTCCTCTGCCAAAGAATAGGCCAATGGTCTAGACTTTTTCTTAACTGGCAGTCCTCTAGATTAAGAAATCGGGAATAAAAGCCTGACACACGATTTCGCTGCTGTATGCAGTCAAATACAGGCCACTTATCCGTGAAATCCTACAAGAACTGTTACAGCATCTGAACCGAGACCAGGGCTGGGAAACACTCACATTTCTTACCGTTCTCTTGCTGCTGGTGTCAGGGTACTTTGCAACCTCGAGCTTTGCTGTTGTGGCTGAGGCCAGAGCAACAATTCAGCAGCATCACCTCAGCTTTCCACTGCTTGCAGACATTTTGTTCGCTTGTAGGAAGATACAGGTCTGTGCGTTTGTGTTTTGTGTGTGTGTGTAAACTATAATTTGATTACGAAGAACTGTTGCACAGTTTAGTGGCCTCAGTGCAGGAATGCTCGGTGAACTCATCGCGAAGTTATGTAGGCCAAAATTCCCTCTATCATCCTCTGGTTTTAGTCAGATTTCGATGCTGTCGGTCTGATTTTCCTCATGAAGAGAGGATAAACAGCTCCTGCTGACATGAGTTAGCAAGCACTCAGCTCCTCCACGCTGCTGAACTGGGTCCCCTCGCCTTGAAGTGCTCGGCGGCAGAGGCGGCTGCTTTTATCAGCTGTCTTCGCAGGATGTCGTACATCCTTATTATTCCTTATGATCTCTTCTCTGGCTTTTAATGACCCTACAGAGCTAATGAGATGTTTAGTTCCCCCACCCAAGCAAAGGCATATGGAGGAGATGATATCAGGCCACTCGCTGAAACCATTAAATCTCAGGCATGTGGAATATCCAGAAAGTTCCTGTTTTCAGCGTGTCAGTTTTAGCCTTCAAATGCAGAAGCGTACGGCCTGCTCACATGATGCCAGCAGCATAACAGAACAAACTGTCTTCTGCAGACAAAATCCTGACTATTTTTAACTTTAAAAAGACCTGCAGATGACTCTTCTTCCACTCGATGTGGTTTTCCTCCCTTCCTTCTAGAGACCCTGCCCTCGGTAACGTCACGCAGTAATTCTGTGTCAGGGGGTACTGATTCCCAGCAGTGTTCCAAAGCCTGTGGTGGCCTCTTCCCACCTCCCAGAAGCTCTCCTGGAGTGGACAGCTGCGATGCTGCTGCTGAGAGATCACCAGACTCCCTTTTCCCTTCACGCATCACAAAGCTGAGACACGAGGCTTGTCCTTCCTCAGCTGCAGGGGAGGACACGAGCGCGGATCCAGAGGAACGGCAGAGCAGGAGCTGCAGGTGCAGCCCCAGCCAGAGCCAGCAGAGTTAAGAGTCCTCCTGGAGGACCCGCTCACTCCTGCACTCACGAAACAGGGAGGACCCTCACTGCAAGCCCACCCCGAGGGGCTGGGGTCTCACCCGGGAGGGGAGGCTGTGTCCAACCCCTGGAGTGCCTGTGGTCTGCGGGGGTACCTGTGGGGGGAGAGGGAAGTGGGGTCCGTCCTGTGCTTTTCCAGCAGATGCTGCTACGGGTTGTTTTTTTTAAACTGTAAAAGCGCGACCCCTCCCTGCGTGAAAGGAAGCATTGTGTGTGGAGCACGGGAAGAACTTCCTTTACTGGAACTTGTAGGGAGCAAAGGAAATAAAAGCAGAGCAGCAGTTAGATGAAGGTCAGATGATTGTATGAATCAGAGGGTGATGCAAGTTATCGAGTGTGTGGCTCAGTGCTCCGCCCAACAAACCAGATGCCACCTAAGTACACAAATACCACTTACCTACAATTGCTTACCCACATGGAAGTAATTGTCTCGCTCAGAGAGGAGGGACTGGTGGTTTTCTGGTTTCTTACTGTGATACTGTGAATTTAACAATCAGGAAAATATTTATTAGGTAGGACAGCAGTGATGACATGGAGGCAGACACAACTGCTTTAGATTTTTAGGCATTTCATTCCACCTAGGTGAAAGCTGAGACACAAGCATTCCCCCGTCCAGAACACTGAAGAGGTGACAGAGGCTGCTGTCAGGGTATTGGCAGAGCTGTGTCTGGAAATCTATTTGCCATTTCCATTAAAAAGGGGAACACGAAATTCCTGCAGTGACCTGTAGGAAGCAGTGACTGCCACAAACACCCTGTCTCGAGGAGGTGTTACAGAAGCGATGCACTTTTAAAGAAGGTACCAAGAGAAATGGACACAGTTTGTGGGGTTGCAGTTAAGGAGACCTTGAGGTCGCAGGAACCACCCGAGTTTTTTCAGTTGTCGTCTAAAGAAGGATGTGCACACACATGGTAAGGAGACTGCAGTCAAAAATGGCAAGCAGGGTATTGCAGTAAGAAACTAAGAGAGCAGAGCTCAGGAGAAACCTGGGATGGGATTCGGCAGTAAAGGATGGGAATCACCAGTAAAGGCATCTCCTGGGGTCTGGTGAGATTGTGAGAGGAGACAGGGACATCCCAAACCTGAAGGTGCAGTGTCTGCTCACAGCCCACCAGCAACACTGGTCCAGCAGATGAAGCTGTAATAGAATCACAGAATCACAGGACGGGGTGGGTTGGAAGGGACCTTTAACGGTCAATTTAAAACCATTTAGTTTAAGCACTGTGGGCAAGGAGGGGGCGAGGGTTGTGTTGGGGAAAGTGTTTCCTTTGCTGAGACACTGAGCCCACCACACGCCCCGGCAGAGCTGCTCAGCTGCCTCCTGGGCTGACAGCCCGAGCAGGAAACAGCCGCGTCACAAATTCATCAGGAACGCCTCGTGAGCGCTCATGCTTTGCCTGCAAGTGATGAAGGCACAGGACGGACACGGCCAACAAAGACGTTTCCTCCAAAGCTGCCCCTGCTGGACCCAGCCTGGAAAAGCAGGAATTCACCCGGTGTTTCTGACACTGGTGACGTGCACTGGACAAACCTCGCGCGAGGGCTCCGGCCGAGCCAGTGATTCCTTCACTGGAAGGATGAGCTGCCACAGGAGCCTGAGATCCAGCAGGGTCAGCAGCTTCCCAGCCAGCCAGCCTGGGAAAAAGCAGATGAGCACGCAACAGTCAACTGCAGCATCTCTGAGAAGTTGTATTTAGGTCAAGGATTATTTTCCCCCTAAAAATGGGTGTCTGACTTCACAGCTGTGAAGAGCTGTGGTTGCCAGGAGCCACAGGGGGTCTCACCAGCCCAGGACAGAGCCCTTGATTTTAATTCTAGATCAGTTCAAGCCTACAGTCCTTAAAAAACTGTATCTGTTTCTGTGGGAAGAGCCTGCTTTTCACTAACCTATAATTTAAGAAATAGTTTGGAGATTTAAGCTGTATTTTGAAAATAAATTCTCCTCCAGGCTGATGGCTTTTACAGCCTGACCAGCCTCAGAGCAATGTCGTGTGAAATGACAGAGATCAAGACCTTTAGTTAAACTGTACAAGAAAAACAGCTTTGGAGAATGAAGTGCACCGTCATTAATTATTGCAGCACAAGCAACACAGCTGTAATTTTCTTGTTCGCCCAGAATATCTCCCTCCAATTTTATCAGTCATATTGTTAATACGTGCAAACAGGAGCCCTTATTTTTTCATCTCTTCTAGTAGTGATCAAAATTAGACAAGATTTCTAGTTACAGCTGCTATTAATACATTTGCTCCTTGAAAACGAGGTAGTTAATTTCTTAGGATTCAACTAAGCTATTGAAAACTGTAATTGCTCATGGCTGTGATTCTCAAGTAATTACAGAAGAATTCCTGAATGTAATTTTGCAAGCACATCGAAGCAAAAAAAAAAAAAGCATCCCTGGCAGGAAAATCAAGCACACGAACCCTTTGTACCCTCTGTCCTATTTGACACCTTTGTAGCACAGGGTCCTCGTGCAGTCCCCACCCCAGATCCCCCAGACGAGGGTGTTTGCTCGGGAGAGGTCCCACCAGTGGCCCGGTGTGAGCACCAGGAGTCAACCAAGGCACTTGCTGGGATCGCCCTGCCCAGACTTGGGCTGTGCCTCCAGGTGCTCTCCCCACTGTGCTCAGGGCTGTTTATAAACCACTTTTCCTCTGGTGACTTCAGTGGGAACATCCTAGAAATTTTTTTGATTGGCCAAGGAAACTAAAATAACGAGCCTTCGGGAAGTAAGGAGCTCATTTCTCAAGGAAATGCTCGCACTCATTTTCCTCAGCCCGGCTACAGGCACTTCCATAAGGAACACCACTTTCATTTTCAGGGCCACTTCGGGAAGACATTTGTTTTCTGTTAACAGGCCTGGACAAACTGCACCTCCAGCTCTGCCACCCGGCCCCAGCGACGTGCCACGTTCCTGTGCCCCAGAGCTGCGGCTTCAGCCCGTCCTGCTGGAGGAGGAAATGGGGATGAGAGCAGAGCTGCTCACAACTGCTGCAGCACAGCAGAGCTGCACGTGACCTGCACAGCTCCCTGGTCCTCCTTACTGCTTTTCCTGAAGAAAAAAGCCATGGCTGTCCCACCAGCACCACCAGAACTCAGGCTGAGGAGTTAACGAGGAAGGCAAAGCAAGTTCCAATTAAACAGGCACTCCGGTTACAGGGGTAGAAACTGGACAACGGGGGCAGCCAAAGGCACGGTGGCCAGAGAGAGTTCCTCTCTCTCAGTGGTTTAGAAAGCACGGGATAGATGAAATCTTCAAACCAAAAAATATCAGCATTCAACAGTGTCTTTATGGGCTCAGATCCAGCGGCCCAGGGGTGGCCCTGGCTGCTGACACTGCAGCCCCACGGGGCTCCCCAGAGCGAGTGGCTCCCTCTCATTCACACAGGTTCTGATTTTGTTATGGGAAAAGGATGAGCCAGAGCAGGATGTTTCCCTCCTGCCACCTCCCCTCCCACATAATAAAGGTTGAAGATTTTTCTTGGTCTATAAGTTCATCTCTGAGAAGTTCTGTCTACAGAAGGACTGTTACCAAAGGAACTGGCTTGCAGGTGTTTAAGGAAGACGAGAGCAAACAGGAAGCACAAAGGTGTTCGTGCAGTGAGAGGTGGATGGTCCCAGGACCCACCAGCAGCTCTCGCACTGGGGGCTCCTCTCCCTGCCCGGGGCCTGGCCAGGGCTGGGGCACAGGCAGAGCAGCTGTGGCACAATAAAAGGCATCTCCTGTGCTGCTTTGGCAATCCGGGACCAGCCTACGGCCCAAATACCTCCTTTGGGATGTTGCAATAAGGAGGTGCCGGCTGGGCCGGGGGCCTCGTCGGTGCTGCCCGGCCGAGCAGCTCTGCCCGGGGTCACGTCCTCGCCCTCGGTGCTGGTGGGCACCCCACGGCTGCCTGGGCTGTCCTGCAAGGTCCAGGACAGAGCTGTGGGAGGCCTGGCCTTGAAACAACAGCAGGTGTTTGCAGCAGGACCGGAGCACCGATCCCGCTGCGCAGCTGCCACGGGGCCGGGCTCGCCCCGCAAACCCCCGGGCTGGTTACTCAGCCCCGCGCCCGCCCCAGTGGGGACACCGTGGGTGCCCGTGGGCCGGATCCGGGTGCACGAGCTGCCCACAGAGCTACCGGTCACCGGGACCATTGCTCAACCACAGAGCTTTGAGCAACAGGTACCGGGCAGGGAAGCGCCCAGCGCTGGCGTTCAGCCGACGGGCACCAACGTCACGGCCGGGAAGGGGCCGTGGCACCGTCGTGTGCTCTGAGCTCACGGCAGGAGGTGCTGCCAGACACCTCACCAAAACCACCGCTGATGTGCTCCAGACACCTCACCAAAAACACCGCTGATGTGCTCCAGACACCTCACCAAAAACACCGCTGATGTGCTCCAGACACCTCACCAAAACCACCGCTGATGTGCTCCAGGTAGCCTTCCCTGAGCAGTGACATCCCAAACCACAGGACCAGCTCCTTGCTGTCACCTGCCTGCCTTCTGCACCTCCCTCCTGTGTGCCACAAGCACCAGCGGGCGGCACCGAGAGCCCTGCGTGCCCGGGTGCAGCCGGTTCTGGGGAGCGCAGCTGACGGCAGGAGCTCAGGCAGTGATCCCACCCTGGGAGCAGATGTCTTCAGCTCCAGCTGGGAACAAACAGCTGGAACACACAGAGGTTTAGAAATCAAATCCTGCCTCTGTACAAATATTTTGGGTAACGAAAATAAACAGAGACATGGGAGTAATGTGCTGCCTCCTGCTACTACGCTTCCAGGAGGAGATGAGCTGCCAGGGAGCAGAGGGCCTGAGCAAGAGCAAGTGGGTGACAGGGGGTGACGGCTCACAGGAGGCCGTTCTTTTCCAGAGGCCACACAACAGGTCCAGCCCTGCAGGATGGCCAGCAGGCATTGCTGAGGCAGGAAACGCTGCCCAGCAGTGGTCCCTTGGGGGAAGGAGAGCCCCCAGCACCCCTCCAACACACAACTCCTCGTGCCAGCTCCTCAGCCGGGTTCCCGGGGGGATCCACAGCTCCATGGGATGCTCCATGTTGGCATTTCTGTGCCATTGGGGCAGGATCTCTCACCCCTGGACCTCGGTGCTGAGCTGCCCTGCAGTGTCTGTTCCTTCCCACTGACCCCCAGCAAGGGGAGAAGTAGCACCCCTTTCGGGAGCCACCAGGCACACTGGGCACAGCTGATTTACCTGCCAGCTGTTCTGCCAGGGGGCTCCCAAAGCAAAGCTTCCCTTGCTGGGCAATCAGGTGCTGTTCCAAAAGCCTGGGCAGATCCCTCAGGATTTGAACTTGCAGTTCTTTGACTGTCAAGGCGGAAAAGCGCCAATTCCAGTAAAGCAGCATCCCCAGCCAACACGGCAACACTTCCAAAACCCCCAGCCTTGTGTATTTAGATTTGCCTGTAGCAACAGCGAGGATGATGTTTTTGGGCAGAGGGAAGGCAGGAAGGCTGCAGGGGCGGTGTGAGGAGCCTGTAAGTGCTCCTGCACCGTGAAATAAATGAGGGCACGGCTGGAACAGAATGTGAACGCTGCAGCACATAAACAGAGACGTTCCTTGCAGCGCAGACACTCAGAAGACACGTGTATCTCCAGGCCCTCTGCTCATTTTTACCTCTCACTACAAGGCCAGTATTTTTTAAGAGAGAAGAAAGCAACAGCAGCTCAGCAGAGAGCTGTTAGGAGCCCTTTGCTTTTGTGCAGCCAACAAACACAGCGAGCTGCTTCCCACCCCTGGATCCAGAAATCATCCTGGGGTTGCTCTGCACTGAGCCACACAGAAAAGAATCATCCCCTCTCCTGCAGACCCCTGGGAATCACGCAAGGGATCAGAGACACTGTGGTGCTCAGGTGCCCGTGGCTCCTTCCTGCCTTTGCCTCAGCAAGGTAAATTAGCTTTCCCCTTTGTTTCAGGAAAATTAAGGGAATTACAGAAAAGAAGTAACAATACATTAAAAATACTGGCTAGCAAATGCTATGTCCCAGTCTAGCTGGAGAGTTAAAATCAGTTCTGGGCATTAACATCAGCATTTTCTGGATGCTGCAGTGATTATAGTGCTGAATGTACTGCTCACATCATCGCTGCCAAACACCCCCACAGACACATGACTCCAGCTACCCATCCCTGTCAGGAGGACACCTCATGACCATCTGCTCTGGTAACACCGAATTCCCTGCCCTGCCAGGTGCCCTGGGCCCGAGGAGCCCTGCAGGTCTGGCAGTGCCCAGGGCACATCCCCAGCATCCCGTGGCACAGCCTCACCTGCTCCCAGCTAAAGCTGAGCACCTCCTGCTGCGGGGGTGGGAGCACAGAGCTGCTGTGGGACCACAGGCTCTGCCTTGGGAACGCATCAGGGCACAGGAACACCAGGCCAGCAATGAACCCCTGCGTTATCAGCGTTACAAGGCAATGGTTCTGCGTTAAGTGCATCCACACTGACTCACCCACGCTGAGCACTGAGCCTTTGGTACGGGGCTGCTTGGGATGGGAACGGAGGGGCTGAGCAGTTCATCCCTGCTGGCGGGGGCAGCTCTGGGTGGTGTCCCAGGACAGCTCTCGTTGTTGGCCGCTGGGGCTCTCGTTCCTCCCGGAGACGAAACCAAACGCTCGGTCACGGGCACCCTTTCACGGGACAGCACTTGGCAGGGGCGGGTGGAAATCCTGGAAGGCTCCTGTGCCGCCTCCCTGCCCACAGCTGGTCAGTGCGGGACAGGGCTCGGGGACACTGATCCCGCCTGCACCTCGGCGTGCTGGGGTACCTGGGGAAGGAACCTACCAGAGAAGGAAAACACCAGGACGTTTATCACAAATACAAGATGCAGCTGCTTCAGGCAAAGGTTTTCATCTCCTGCTTGTTCTTTTTCCCCTTTGGGAGCACCTGAGGCTCTAAAGCCTCATTTCTGTGCTCTGCTACATCTTCCTAAGTTAATTCTTTTTCCTGTTGATGATTATCACTTCACTGTTACCACAATTTGAACTCACCTTTAATAAAACCTTACAGAGACTCCTCAGTGACGTTCCTTCCTGTGCAGCGACCTGGAGAGACAGACAAGGGGTTGCACCCAGGCAGATGGGCACCAACACAAAGCCGCGCAGGAGAGGAATTGCAAACACTGCTGTGGCAAACTGCTTTGCAGGTCACTTCAGCAATGAACGCACAAAGCAGAGCACAGACCAGCCCTTTCTGCTCGTGTCTCTTCTCAAGCAAAGTCAAGCACTGCTACAGAGGGTCAGGGCCTCCCTCCTGTCTCACTACCACTTTTTGGGGGCCAACAACATTCACAACTGAAGGGACAGCAAGTTCAAACACAAATTTCTATTTGAAACTATTAATCCCTTCAGAACTCTCCAATTAAATGGCTGCAGCAGCGCTAAGCACAGGAAGCATGGCCCAAAATGGACACAGGAGAGGAGACAGTGTCAAGCAGGAGATGGTTCTGGCTCACACACTCACCCACGCTCTCCTGCCACATGCATAAAAAAGGGACACAAAAGGTACCCGAAGTAAATTGACATACTGTATTTATTGCACAAATTTCCCCTAAAATTGGGAATGGTTATTATAATACAAGTGCACATCTTGGGAAATATATACAAAAACAGAAGAGATAACAAGTATGTACATTTTACCCAGCATTTTACAAGTACCACCATCTAAATAATTTAGAGAAAGCAAAAAATTGTCATAAAACATCTCTAAGAACTCAAAGGGAAAACGTATGCAAGGTGTAAAATCTGTTCTTTTAAACAGTTTTTGTTCTTAGCAGCCCAATGCTCGCCAATTGCAACAAAACCAAATTTGCTAATTCGTGTTTCTAGTACACTTAGTTTTCAGCCAGAAAATTAAGACATGTTAATAATGGAGATTGGGAATAGTGGAAAAAAGAAATCAAACGTTAGTTTTCTATTCACATAAAACAATCGCGATACATTTTATAAGGTCGACGCTCTAGCCTGTAAAAATCCCTTTTTGTGTTATTTAACAAACAGACGTACGTACCACATTGTTCATGTACCCAAGAAGATTAACTCACAGGAAAACTTCCCATGCCACGAGGAGTCTGGTTGTGTTTTGCCCACAGTGCTGCTGAGAGGAGGGACCGGCACCGGGGGAGGACGCTGGGGAAGCTGCATCCCAGGGCTGACTGAGCACATCATTAACACCACTAACGTGCAGCAGTGGGCACAGGACAGCCCAGAAGGTGCCACCCAACAGCCACCTCCTTCTCCTCTCACGTCAGTCCTAATTTCAAGCCGCGCAAGGGCCTTTCTGGAGAGTCTAACCTGTTTTCACAGCAACCCCAGCGATTCACGCAGTAACGGCTCAGAGGAGGACACAGTTCTCCTGTCAGGGTCTCTGCAAGCTCAGTCCTGGGGGTGCCAGGGTTAGGGGGCAGCTGCCCAGCTCTCTGGGCAGTGCTACAGACAAACCCCCCCAAGGAGGGAACACACCCTTAGCCCCCTCACCGTCAGTGCTGACCCGGCCAGGCCACCCCTGGCGGTCTGAGCACGGCTCAGGATGGTAATTACTGCCCACAGACACATCCAGCCAGCACCCCGACAGCCCCACAGCTCATCCCAAGGCTCTTTACACAACGTTTCGTGCTCCTTCCAAAGACCTGATGTAACACAGCTGGGTGGCGAGGAAAGGACATTTGAAAACCAGGGGAGAAACAGACCCTCGGGTCACACATGAAGCACGAGTCTCTTCCCGCAGCAGTCAGTCAGATTTTGGGCACACAGGTTCCCAGTGACACTCCTGGCTCAGTGCTGCGCCATTTCCCTGGAACAGAGCCTTAAGGGCCAGATTTTAAACAGCACTGAAGAACCACCCTGGGTGAATCCTGGCCCCGGAGAAGGAAGGGAGGAGAGTTCTGTCGCTGACAGCGGTGGGGCAGGGATCTCCCCCATCGTTTTCAAGTTTATCAAATGGTTAAAACAGGTTTGTATTTGAAGTAACTTTGCAAACACCAGTAGCAGGCGTGCTGTACTGTGGAAGGGATGATCACAGAGCGATGCATTTATAGGATTTCTGACAGAGTTTAGCCACCAAGTGTATATGTGTCTCCAACTTGTGAGGATAATCCATGAAACTCAATATACTGAACGTAATCAATGAAAACAGAAGCTAAAAATCAGCAACATTAACTGGCTGCCAGGACAAATACGCAAAGAAAGCAAAGCCTAGAATGAAGTGTCCAGTTAAACTGAGGTAGTAGAGCCTTTGAAAACATAATCCACCTCCCACTGTCTATTTACATGACTTACACCAGGTTGGGTCCATCAGCTACTCGTACAACTATTGTATATACAATGACAAACCAGTGATGGCTGAGTAAAAGAGAAATGCTGAGAATAAAATAAACAACATTTCCTGCTGGTAATTACACGAGTGAGTAGAAAAGGGATTAGAGTCATCTGCAGGGTATATTTGTCAAAAAATAATTTGGATATTACTACACTATGGTGTAATCAATGTTCATTTTTTTTCTCATAGAATGGTTTTAAAAAATATATCAATTAGTTACCTGAGCAATTAAGGGTAATAGTCTACTCATTTTGTCCCCAGTGCTTTGGTACAATTATTTCTAGTTCATTATTTCAATAGCTGGCTGACTGACTGCTGTAAAAAGAATATGGTGTTGCAAGAACACTACAGATCATAAAAAAAGTTAGAGGTAATTGTCATGTCATTCTGGGGACCCTGTGGGGAAATTTCAGCCAACATTCTCTTTAGATTATTTTAGGTTTTAACATTTTGATTATGTTGTGGAAGAAAAGCATCACTTAGTATAAAGCAACATTTAAACATTATAAACATTTAATACTGGTTACAGCATCCAGCCAAGAACGAATCTCCATCGCTAGTTTGTCTGTTGGCCTCTTCCTCCCTCCTCCCTGTCCCCGCTTTTCCCTCTTCCCAGGAGAAAGATCATAAATAAATTCTGGAGCTGACTGTCATTAATAAGCCTTTTGCAAAACAACCCGGGCCGGTCCTTCCTCTGGGAAGTATCCAGAACTGGACTGTGACATGAAAAAGTAGAAGTTGTTTACAAATCATCGGAGCTTGAGAATTCCAGATCCCAAGGAGATCCTCCTCAGCTGAAGCTGGGCTGGAGGAGCAGCTGCTCTCTCCTGTTCAGTTCCTAAGGGGTAATGGCATCACGTGTTTCTCAGAGCGGTTCTTCCTCCGTTCCCCAGTGTAAGTCACAGTCAGCCATTGTGGCAGAGACTGCTAAAAAATGCAGATCTTCAGCTTTGCTAAAATCTTCACTTTTCCCTGGCTGAAAGCTCGGGCTTACACAGTTTTCTTTGTTCTTTTTTATAAATGGCTGAGTGGGAGAGGAGAAGTCTCCAGCAGTTTGCACACCGTGCAGTCATATATGGAGGTGCTGCAGCTCAACCAGCAGTTTGTTTTAATTGCTGCAAAGAGACAGGAGCCAGAACAAGTTGTCTTCCACTTTGTTTCCAGAGAGGCAAACAGTTGAAGTCTGTGGCCTCTGGCACGTTAAAGCAGGATCTGGGCAACGTAGGGAGAGTGAGTGCTCGCCACAGCTGCCAGCAAAGGGAGGTCGCTGGATTCAATCCTGGAAGGAAGCAGAGGAGTCACATTTAACCCAGCCCGAAACGTCGTGGGGCTGAGCACGTGTCAGTGCCCCCAGAGCCTGCTCTTGGGCCATGGGTTACACTCTGCAGCTGCCAGACTGTTCCCAACACCCTCCAGCTGTGCCTGCTCACGACTGTCAGCGCTGCCTCGGCTCCTACCTGTCTTGGGGGGGGTTCACAGCACCAACAAACTGGTGAGGAAGCAAATGGAGGGAGGAAAAACCCCCAGTTCCTTCCTAAGCTCACAGTAAAGGCAGGAATAACAACACAGGAGCAGAGGACTGGGCTGAAGCAGTGGCAGCTGCAGCTGCTCCCCCAGCTCCAGCACCACACGTGCTCCATGTGCCTTCCTGCTCAGCCTGTGCTGCTCTGCCTTCCTTTAAACACCCCTTAAACAGCTCCCCTGCCTGTGCCCCGCACCCACAGAGACGTAGTACGTGCCTTACATGACACAGAGGGTGTTTTCTGCCACATTAGGGAAAGCCAACCTGGGGCAATCATGTTGTTCAGAGGTGACTGACCACCTAAGGAGGGACTCTGATAAGCTCCAGAGTGCTGAGCCCATCCTCCTGCCGGGGGGCAGACACAGGCTGGGGGATCCTTGGCATCAGGCAGTGGCTAAGCAGAAGCCTGTGCCCGTGGGTAACTTATGAGCTCCAGTCCCATCTGGGAACCCACTTTGCTGTGCTTAGAACAAGCCCAGGCAGAGGATTGGCAGCAGGACACCCAGGGTGTTTGTGACCCTACCCCAGCACCACGCCCAGCTCCTTCACGTGGACTCTCATCTGGCCCTTGAGATACTCAGACAGCATCTTGCTTTTGAAGTAGAGCTCCTGCAGCCGATCCTCCAGGTGCATCACACACTAGAAAGCAAAGGGAGTTGTGTCAGGGCAGACAGTGCTCCATCTGAACCAAAGCAGCCTCACAGCAGAACAGCACAGACCCCACGTGCCTGTTGCCTGTTTGTTCTGTGCTTGTGTCTAGGAGAGATATTCACTGGCAGGACTCTTGCTTTGGAGCAGAAGCCTTTGATTACACGTTAAATCAGAACTAACGAGGCAGCTCTTTGGTTACAGAGTGGCATTTCAATAGGCAGCTCAAACAGCTACACCAGAGGATGCACTGGCCGCTAAAACTGTGGCCAGACACAAACACTAGGCAGAATCTTACACCTCCTGACAGGGTGCTTTAAAACCATCGCCCTCTCGAGTGCCAGTCAGACTTACAAAGTTTGGAGACAAATTATGCTTGTAAAGCTGAAGAGTGGAATGAAGCAGGTTGGAGACGAGACTGGAGACTAACACTTCTTTTCCCAGCTTATTGTCAATCATTCTTCTCTGGCTACTGGCCACTTGCACCGTCCACTTGTCTGTGTCTGCAATAATGCAGACGGCCTCTGCAATGGGCTCGTCCAGAACAGGGTGCTGGGAACAGAAAAGGAAGAGCAGAGCCCTGAGAATGACAAATGACAACGGTCTTCTCACAAAACCTCACCATCCTGGAGAGCAGGAGAGCACCCCAGACACTGCTTCCCCCAAAATCCAGTTACATGTGCCCACGCTGCACTCCATCCATTAAACAGAGGGCCTTGGTGAGCAAGGCACAGTCTCG
Source organism: Pseudotriccus pelzelni (assembly GCA_035584735.1). Taxonomy (NCBI): domain Eukaryota; kingdom Metazoa; phylum Chordata; class Aves; order Passeriformes; family Tyrannidae; genus Pseudotriccus; species Pseudotriccus pelzelni. The sequence goes on along the minus strand of JAWMRA010000028.1, from coordinate 7,639,006 downwards.
GAAGGACAGTGGCTATTCTACCTTCCCTCCCAGGCTTGAAAATGTGTCACTGGCTGACAGTTACATATTTTGATATTTGACATAAAGAGTTCTGACATATCTGAAGTATATTTCAAACTCCTAAAACTGAAAGTACCAAAAATCCGACCTGCTGTTCAGCAGGGCTGTGTTAACAAGGTCGGGGTCACTCCCAGTTGTCACTGGTTTCCCTTCATGGGAGGCCAGCAGAGGGAGTCAGGAACCAAGCCTGTGCCTTGCCATTCCTCCCAGCTGGTGCTGCACCTCTCCCAAGCCGTGAAAAGGGGGTTGAAAAAGAGAGGATTTAGAAACTCGCTGTCCTTCCCTAATACATTTTTTGGCCTGGACTGTTGGGAAGCACCTCCTTCCAAAGAGTCCCACAGAGGCCTCACACAGTGCTGGGATGCAATTCCTGTTGTACTTGAAGAAAAGCATAAAAATCTGGCTCAGTCAGGCTGAGTTTCAGCCACATCTGTCCCACAGCAGCAGGTACCTCACGCTGCTGCCTCTCCTGCCTGAAATTCAATTACACTTCCCAAATGGCTTAAACATTTGGCTTAAACCAGCCCCTGGAACAACCACCCAGGGAGCAAAACTCACTCCCTGTGGAGCTGGGCACAAGGAAAGGAGACAGGAATGTGGGGAAGAGCCATAGGTCTGATGCACGTTGCTAATGGGAGAAGATGGAAAAAGGGGATGTTTTGGAGGCTCTCAGGAAAGCAGCTGCTCCTCAGCCTGTGCACATCTGGGTTTTCCCCATTCCCTTGGGAATAAACTAGAGGGGAGCAGAATCACACTTTTCAGTGACAGCCCACTTTCCTCTCCTTTCCCGGGGACTAAAAGAGGTAGGAAATACCACACTTCCCAGTCATGCCCCAGTTCATCCAGGGAAAAGCTGTGGAGAACAGATGATCTCCAGCACACAAGTCCCCTTTGGACAATTATGTTTACATTGGCTTCTCCTTTTCCAGTGAAGCCACCACCACTGGACACGTGGACTACGATCCTAAAGAAGGAGAAATGTCCCCAGAATGCTAAACATTCCTGGTGGCTGCACCGTGCAGAACACATCCTGCTGCACAGGCACCTTGGTCAGACGTGCAGGGACAGAGGAGGGAGCACAGGGAGCTCCTGCACCTCTGCAGCACGACCCTGCCCAGGGAAGAGATGCACAGCCTCAGCTTTTGGGCTTGTTTAACATCATCCCATCCTGTGGGCACACAACCATCACCTGCCACGCCTACAGGAGACGATGATTCCTCTACAGCTTCGCACCAAGATCCATCTCCCAAGGCAAGGGCCTCCCAGCTGCCTTCAGCGGGAGTCTGATCTTTTGTGATCCAGATTTGCAGTGAAATACCCACGGTTTTCAGACACAGGAATTCAGAGGGGAGAAAAAATTGGTGACCTGGGACTGGGGAAACGTGCCAGCAGCTGCGACGGTAAATATTTCCACTACCAGCAGGTTTGTATGTTCAAAAACATTTACCTTTCCCCACTGTGAGAAATACATTTACCAAATATAGCTTAATTACCTGCACAGCATGAGACAAATCTGACACCAAACAGTGCCTCAGCTTTTCATCGCTTCCTATTCCTTGCAAAACAAAGTCAGGGACGTAAGACGAACAGTAGCCTCCCAGTAAGGATCTTCCAAAATTGGCAATACAGGGCTGGACAGAGTTCACTTCAACTAATTTTGACCTGCAAGAAAGGCATATCAAAGAGATGGACAACAATAAGCAGCAAATTCAGCTTGCAGAGAGGTTGCATTTCCACTTTTATCACAGCTCTTCTAACTTCCATTTGAGCACTTCATAAGGAGTTTCAAGTCAGCTTTTGCAGTCATGGAACCAGAGAACACAAGCCAAGATCACAATGCACAATTAATACTTTTTTCCAGACCACTGATCTCTCCATATTCCTCAACAACCAAGCAAGCTCAAGAGACACTTTTCCAACCGTGATGCCAAGTTAGGCTACAGTCCTCCAAACATGTGACATGAGAAGAGGCTCCATCTTTTTTAGGCTGTGTTACTGCTGAACAGTACTTACCCAGGGAAGGGAATCTCATATTCCTCTGCCCAATCTTCTTGCTCTCCTCCATAATAGTTACTGCCCAGTCTAGTCAGATCGTGGCCTGTATCCTCACTTTCGCTGTCCCCCAGGGCACTGTCTGAACTCTCATTTCTTGGAATGTCCCAATCAATTCCCGGGGCGACTTTTTTCTCTACGTTTTCTCTGTCCCCATGGGGGACACGAATAGAGATTTTCTCTCTTTGGTCCTGCTCATTAAAGCAGTTTTTGTAGGTCTCTTGTCGAACAGAGTCCATGAATTTACAAAATTCACTAGGTGGTTTGCAAGCCTTTGTACACAGCTTTTTAGAAAATTCTAAACTACTGTTGTGAGCAAGAAGGTCCGTAGCTGCCTGCCCTGGAATATCATCAATAGTCCGGGTTTCAACTGAACTGTCATCAGTGAAATACTCGTCAAACAGGCTCATGCTCTCAGCACTGCACGGGTTTGGGTTCCAGCTCTGGTGCTCACTAGCAACTTGAGGAAAGGGTTCAGCTGTCCCACAGTCTCTATTTTGGTCCTCAACAGTTTGTTTAGCTTCACAGTTCTGATCAGCAGACACTGCTGCCTCCGCTGCCGGCGGGCTGTGATGCCTGGCAATTTGTTCCACTACTGCCTGACTCCTCAGCTCGATGTCTGAGTCAGGTGACATGGAATCTCCGATGAGGAAAGTCACCTTTGTCTGGGCCTCGGCGCCGCACGGGAAGGCGTCGCAGAAGAGCTTGTCAGGGGGCTTCTTCTCCCCGGCGATGCCGGCAGTCCGAGCGCCCCCGCCCGCAGGGCTGCCCGGCTCCAGCCCCTCCTCGCCCCTCCACGCCTTCCCCGCGCCCTCCACACCGGAGTCTGTCCCCACGAGCTTTTCGGGAGGAGCCGACCCCGTGCACACCACAGTCTCCAGCTTGGGGTCCCCGCAGGGCCTCGGCTGTTTCACATCGACGGCATCCTCCTGCCCGTCGTCAGGAACGATGGTTCTGTTCTCATCGCAGGAGCTTTCCAGCTCTCCCTTAGGAGTGCTCTGCGTGTCTTCTCGCTCGAGCTGTGAAACGCCTTCTATGTTCTGGGCGAGGGAAGGGGGACATTTGCAGTATTTACAGCTGCAGTTGGGAGTTCTTGTCTCTTCAGACTCTGTGGGCAGCAGGTTGCCCCTGTTCTTGTGCATTGTGACAAGCACATACTCAGACTCTTCCACTTCTCCTTTCTCCAGCGTGGTAGTGATAACAGTGCCGGGCATGACGATGGCCTCATCTTCCCCGTTCTCTAGAAGGTGTGTCTCTTGAAGTTCAGAGCATCTGATGAAGTAAGTGAGGAAGTAAAGCAATCTCTGGACCAGGTCATGCCTTTTGCCAACCACAACTGTTTTTGCTAACCTCACAGGTGATCCAATAGCCCCATACAGGTCACCTAGGGCGGGAAATAAACACACAATTATTTGGCATCTTTGCAATAAATTATTCTTCTAACAGCAATTGCTGGGGCCGGTTGTCAAAGGCCAGGTCTACAGCAGAGAAGTACCAAAGCAGCAGAGTGACGACAGCTATGCTGCGTTTTGCTCTCAATAGAGAGAATCCCAAAGATGCTGTTGGTATCGTCTGTAAGGTGAGCCACTGGTCAGGGGACATCTGATCTCACACATCAGGGACCCCCTCGCTCCAGCTTTGGAAGCTCATCTCCTGGGATCCTTAAATAGCCATGGGAAAGAGCAGGCATCTGCATCCACCTGCCCTGGAGAGTCTGGAAACTGGGCTGAACTTTTACCCACAAGAGAAAGCTGTAAAAGAAGCAAACCTATGCCAGGAATGAGGGCAAAAAAGTGATGGTGGCAGGTGCATGGCTGGAGCCAACCTCCTCCTGTTCCCCTCCTTGAGCTCTGCTATGGGTTGGATGGGGTGTTCTGACTGCACTGCAGAGTCACCTGGGGAAGTGCCTGTGTGTTCTGGAGGTATGAGGGCACTGCAGGGATGAGGGGACGAGGGGCCCAAGAGCCCTCAAATGCCACTCTAACCACAGTGGGTCCCTCAAGTCCCACGAGCTCTGAAATCAAGTCTTCTTGCCAACTCCCTGGCCATCCTTGCCCGTACCAGAACAGGACAGCCTCACAGAACTCTCCCTTCCCTCACCAAATTCCATAAGAGTGTGTGTGCAAAGCAGGACAATCTGACCTTACCTCCCCTCCTCTACTTGGCAATTAGCAGACAGTACGACCAGCTACACTGACTGGGCTTTGAGACCTTCCCAGGAGGCTGCTGAGACATGATTTCTTGTTCTGCATCAATCCATTATATTACGAGGGTGTTCATTTCTGATCAAAAGATGGATTTCCTCGATCTTCTCTTTCTAGAATGAGGATTACTGATAGCAGCATCCCAAAAATTAAAAATGGATTTTTCTTCTAGATAAGAGGGCCGGGGGAGAGCTGGAATCCTCCACCAGCCCCAGGACAAGTGACCTTAAGGGACCCCACTTGGTGACTAAGGAGGGCTTTACTTTTTGGCTAACATTTTACAATGCATAATGTCTTAAGAAACTAGAGCACACATAAAATAATACAGTGATCACCTCTAAGCTGAAAATACACACTTTTGTCTCATTTTGGATTAAGAAATAAATAACCTGGGAGGGAATTAACAAGCACGATAAACCCATTCCTGTAAAGCTGCTGGGTGGTGTAGAGGTGATTGCCACGTACCAAGCTGTGCCCACAGGGGGTTGTAGGGATGGGTTTTGGCCAGCATGTCCACACTCTGGGAAGAATGCTTCTCCAGGAAGATCCTTATGGGCGGCTGGCCATTGGGCATGACGGTGGGGACCCAGGCCAGGTGGTTGGTCAGCACTGCAGTCAGCAAAGCTGGCAAAAACCTGAAAGCAAAATGTCCAGCAAGGGGTTTTTTTCCAGGCACACACTCAGGATGTCAAACTGACAGCAGCTCCACAGTCTAGATGGATCAAGGACTGCAGAAACAGCCTGACAAAGTCAGCACAGATCATCTTTCAGTCCTGGTTTTCAGGAAGAGAAGGGGTGGCTGGGCCCTCCCTCCCACCCCACAAAGCTCTTTCTTAGAACGTGCATTCGAAGTAAAATGAAATATTTTAACTCTGTGGCATCTCAGTTCCTCTGCTTGGCAATAACTAAAAGACTTCCTATTTTGCAAGTTTTATGCTGTGGAACATCTCAAACCCAACTTATTTTGTTCACTATAAGAAAGCAGTGGCACTGTGTGGCCTCTGTGCTCCCAGGAGATCCCAACCCCGTAAGACCTGTGACTGTGGATGAGAAGGAAGGCTATCACTACCAAACCTGTAAAATAGCTGGGTGCTGTGTTCTTTCACGTAACTGTTGTGCAATTTCAGCACACATGGCTGCTCTTTTCAAAAATAATCCCCCCAAAGTTCTGTAGCTCAGCCAGAGAAGCTGTGCCCTTATGCTGGCAAAACACTTTTCACTAGCTAAGAAATTAAGGCTAAAAACCTTTCTGAAAAAGCTTAACTATCTGGTTTATTGCAATGATAGAGCATGGTTTCTGCTCTTTGGAGGGATCTTCCCTTCCCACTCAGTTTTCCTGGCAGGAGCAGGGCCCAGGAGCCTCCACACACCGACAGATGGTGCTGGTGGCCTCAGCAGCTCAGGTGTGGGGAGGAAAACAGTCAAATGCCTCAAAACAACATTATTTGAATAGTTTACAAGCATCAGGAACTCTACAGCTTCCATGTAGCCAGCTCCTCACCGGAGACAGGCAAAGGAGGAGAGGAAATTTAAAACCAGATTGGAAAGGATACAGAGCTTAATTTCCTCTTCCTTCCATCACTATAAATCTTACTATATTTAAAAGAAAGCAAACAAACCCGAATAAAGGACCATTTAAATGTAACCAAGATGTATAGGGCTCAGAATGGCAAGGATCAGGACAGCCCAGGAAAAAGCTTCCACTGAAGCAGGAACTGATGTTAAGAAAATACATTTGAAGCCCTCACAGTTCCCTGTGGTTTCTCCCCTTGCACTGGGGCAGCAGCAGGTGGACCACACTGACCACTGTCACCCTCCCCATGTGGGGAGAGAAGGGATGACAAAGGTGGTGGCAGAGCTGGAGGATGGCAGCAGCAGCCCCTTCCCTGAGGCCACCCCTGCACACAGAGCAAAGCTGGTCTGCCAGTGCCATTCCCACCCAACACACGTCTGGGCTCGTTTTAGGACCTCAGTGGAGACAAACGCTTTAAAAACTTCCCCTACTCGTGCCCTGGGGAAAGGGGATGGAGTGTCGACAAAAGAGTAAATTTATCAGATTCTCCCCAGTTTATCGGGAACTTTCTTTCTCAGTTTTCAGCACCTGCCCAGGGCTGGGGCCTGAGGCCAGAGAGGTGAGCACTAACGAGCACACCAGGGGCATTTTACAATGATTTCAGGTTTAAGAGCAATTTGTGGTCAGACAGTATCACAGAAACAGCTCTTCCTGAATGTCTAACCCTGCTCATCATATGACAACTGATTCTGAAAGGTAGATCAGTGGATTTCATAAGGTATGTTCACCCACTTCCAGACACCCACACCCATCACATGCTTCCTATGGACATGTTTCAGATGTTCAGCCTCTACCAAGATTTAGACGATTGTGGGGAAGCAGAAATGTACTGAGATAATTTCTTATTTCTTTTTTGTTTTAAAAAGAAGGTATTTGTGGATGGCCTTTTGATTCTTCGATTTTAACAACCGATTTGAAATGCGGTTTGCAATAAAAAGGCACAATCACATATGTAATTTAAAAACTCAGATCCACCGTACTGGTTCTTAGAAGCGTTTTCCATCAAGAACGTGAACTCCTTCATGAAGCGATGGCAGAGCTGGTTCTTCTCGGGTGTCCCTGACATCATGGTGAGCCAGACAGGCTCCCCGATCCGGGGCATCGTGTACAGGTTGCAGATAGTCGTTCTGGAAAACAAAACCGAAACATCCAGAGGGCTGAACAAAACCAAACCGAAAGGCAGAGATCCCAGCTTAAAGAATTCACTGCAACATTTAATTCCAGCTGTCGTCTTTATCAGAAACAAAATTCCTCTCATCTGCCATTATCCAAACCAGGTTGTTCCTTCAATAGTAGGAACTCACCCTGCACCATGGAGAGCTGAACCTCCTCCTGCCTCCACCTGAACTGATCCCAAACACAGCAACACTCCCTGCCACAAGTCAAGAGCTGCCCTGCTCTGACTGCAGAAGGAATGATTTCTTGCTGCTGTTATCTCCTTGCTTTCTCCACTTCATTCAAAACATACTTCTGCTTTATTTATGACTAGGACAAGTTTATCTACATCTGACTTCTACCTTAACTTCCTCCTTGCTTTAAAAACTTGGTGTATCTCCAGGCCAAACCCACCCAAGTGTGATGTGTAGAGCAGAGGAGCAGCTCACCTCTTTAGCTTTAAATAGAAAGTGTGAGAGTCAAAGTCAGCCCACGGCTGTTCAGGTTACACACTCACCCACATCCTTTTTGACTCTACAGAGGACAGTAAATGTAGGATTAAAGATTTGGCTCTGCAGTAAAATACCAGATGCAAACCCCTCAGATTACTGTTAAACTCTTGAAAATCTAAACTAAATTATAGTTTAGTTTTAAGTACAAAGCCTACATTATGACACTAAGGGAACCTGTATTTTTATCACAGTAAAAATGTCAGCCCGAAAAAACCCAAAAGAACAAGGGAAATGACTGATCAAGTTTCTCCTTACTTAATGCACTACTTTTTCTAGATGAGGTATTTTTGTTTTACAAGACAAAGATTTACATTATGCTGTTATCCCTAGTACCACCCCCTGATTTATAAAGATCCTCTCTGCATATCTTGGTCTCAAAATTTATGGACACTCACTTCCAGAAGTAAAGCCATGGCTGTGCACGCCAGGCAGGCAAACACACTCGAGCAGCAGCTGCCAAATCTTCTGTGGTTTAGTGTTTAAAGTGAAACTCCCAGGAAGTGAGAGCAGCGCGTCAGCAGCAGCACAGCACATCCCAGCCCCGGCACGGGGGCTCCCAGGGGAGGAAGGAGTTACCCCCCCAGTTATCTGGCAGAGAAGCAGCTGGGTGGTGACAAGACCCCCAGAGGGCAGTGAAGGTGACTGGAGTCACTGGGGCTGCTCCAGAGGGAAGGAGGTGAGGGGGCAGTGCCATTCTCTGCCTTATTTTTAACACCAGTGTTCATCAAATTCAAAATCCATTGTGTGCTCACAGTAGTCCAAATCAACCCTGTCTTCCTCAGAGGTTACAGCTTCAGACCCTTCAACTGCCACAAGCACGATGAGAACACCAGAAAGCAGTCAGGGGGCTGGAGAGAGGGACAGCTGAGTTCCCTTTGCAGTGCCCAGCCCCCAGAGGCTTTGCCACATGCAGGGGACAGGGAGTCTCTGGCAGCACAGGGCTTGGGGCACTGGGATTTCATTCCTCTGCAGGAGCAAACTGGGACTAGGGATGGGATTATTAAGGGAAAGCTTTCTGTTCACAGCTCATTAGCTGGAGTGGATTTTAAAGAGGCCCCAAGAAAACGAGAAACCCCAAGTCCAGGGACTTCAAAGCTCAAAACAAGTCTCAAAACCTACAATCCCCAGACACAGCTGACCCGAGAAGCTGAAGATAAACAGCACAACTTAATGTAAAATACAGCTTATTTCTCCCTCCTATGCAAACTAACCCGAGCCAAGCCTCTTGCAGCTCGGCTGTTTTGAAAAAAAGAAACTACTTCTATACTAAACCCAACATATTAAAATATTTGTTTTCGTTGAAAAGATAGCCGGAGTCTTGTGATTCGTTATTTACTATTCTGGTAACCCTGGCTGCATCTGCAGCTGATAGTGTTTCCTCCGAGCCAGATCAGATTGCCCTGGCCGCTGGCCAGCAGGCATGTGACTGCAGTGCAGGGAACCCTCCATGCCAGCGCAGGCAGCAATGGCACACAGACCAAGGGCAAGGATTAACTGCTTCCCAGCTCTGCAGACACCCAGGGAAACGCTCTCCTGCCAGTCAGGAAAGGGCAAAAACGAAAACAAAACAAAACATAAAAAAAAACACAAACCAAGAAACCCTCCCCAGACACGACAGGGAAGTTAACTGGATTTAAAAAACAACCACCATTAAAGCCCCAGTTGGCCCCTCTCCTCTCAGCCATCTGCAGCAGCAGCCCCCTCCCCTCCCTCCTTCCCTCCCCCACACACCAGCGTGTGAGAGAAAGTTCAGTTAATGAGAGACTCTGCTCTTTTGAGGGTTCCAGCGCATTTAAATTGGTTTATATTTGGAAACGCCTCTGGGAGGCTGAACTCCAGCCCGGAGCTTACAGCAATGCAGCACCGGGTACGGGGGCCAGGGGAGCCCCTCAGGAAACACCTTCGCTGTCCCACAGGGCGGGAGAGCCAACTGCCAAGAAAGGGAAGCCCTGAGCAAACCCCTCCTCAAGCCCTCTGGGGTCTGCCCCAGCAGGCACAGATGGCACCCAGGCGAGCAGCCCTGCTCCTGCAGACGCGATGGCACAGCACGGCGGCTCCTGCTTCCCCCTCACCCACACACCCCAAACCACCCTGGCCTCGGGCCCGGATTTCAGTACCAGTCTGAGACATCTTTCCCTGGTGCTGCACAAACCAAACGAGCCAGACAGCTCCTCATGAATGAGAGCGTCCTGCTGCAACCCCTTCCTCCCCAAGGAAAACACACGGACCCCCAGCACTGCCCCCCAGAGCCGCTCTGCTATTTAGGGGCCGCAACACAATGGCAAAGAAAATCAACAGCGGCTTATAAAGCTTAATTCACACGCATTTGCTCCCTATCCTCGTTTCTTCCTTCCAAAGGCGGTTTTTCCTGAAAAAGGAGCAAGTACACAAAGGCAATCCCCACTGCAGGGAGTGCAGGAGCGGGGGAGCCCCCGCGACTCCGTGCCCATGCTGGCACCACCGAGCGAAACGCACCAGTCAGTTCACAGCGGCATAAGCTGCTTAAAAATTACTGGCAGAAAATAGGATCAAATCTGTCTGCCAGAAAGCAGAGAGAGGTGTTTCCCCAGGCCCTGAGATCAGTGTTTCCTTGCCAGCCTGCGTCTGTGTCACACAGGTATTAGTCAGATGCATAATCTGTGTTATCAATGTGCTGCGCTGGCCTCGGGGACCGGGGGAGCCGAAATGTTTATGCAAGTACAGTAGCTTATTTCATAAGTCATGTGTCTGCACAGCTGACATCCACAGAGGGTTCTAAGCCTCTAAGTCAGGTGTTAATAGCTAAACCCATCAGTGCTTTAGAAAATTAAAAATTGCTGTAAAGTGACTAATGATGCGAGAGTAGGCCTGGAGCTGGGCACCAAATCGATGGCAAATTTATCAACAGCATCCATTTGCAGAAGCAGCCTGGGCCTTCCAGAGAAGGCAGCTTTGTTTTTCCCTGCATGAGACAACAACAGCAAAGCAAGGGTCCATTTTGCTGCCTTCTCTTCTCCCCCTCTATCCTCCTGTAGCAGCTGACCCTGCAGGCAGCTCCTTACAATTCCTGTTGCAGGCAGTGGGATGACCTACAACCACAGCCCCTTTCCTGCACACTCCCTCCTCCCTTCTCGGATCAGCACAGCAGCACATCCCCCATGCCCCACTGATCTGAGGTTTTTCTGATCACCAGACTGCACATCAGCTACTCTTGGGCACCTCTGAAAATGTGGGGTTTTTAAAAACAAACAAACAAACCAACCAACCAACCAACCAACCAAAAAGATTCTCCTTTAAACCCACTCCAAAACCAACCAGACTGCAATGAGTTAAACCAGCACAGGTTACATTTTAGAATCACCAACCCACTGAAGTCAGCACCCTTCTTCCCTGCAGCACAATTTGCTAAGAGGGCAGGAATCAACACAAGTCTCAGGTTCACCAAAGGACTCGGCTCCTGACTTCCCCGTGACTTCAGTGGGAAAGCAGACGCCTAAAGAGATAATAGTGTCCTAAATGGGTTTGCTGAACCTGTGCCAAAGCATCTTTGCATCCAGCCTTCAGTATTTAAATATGCCTCCTGCTTCTTACCAGGCACATCCTGCATGGCTTTGAAAAGCAAGGGGCTCTTGCCTGTCACAGAAACGGGGATGTCACAGGGGCACAAGGACCCTGTCTGGGCTGGGGGCACCGGCTGCTGCCCACCTCTGAATGCAATCCCTTAAAAAAACTAACAAACCCCAGAACTGCCAAAGGCTGCTGCCCCAGGAAATTCATTTCCATGAAATTAAACTGGATTTAATTTACCTCGTTGCACTATTAAGGAGTAATATTTATATCGCCATGGAAACCTCCGCATAAAACTGGTGGTTGGACACATGCTCCCAGCGCTGGTTATGCAAGGGCTGTGTCATGGGAATGATCCCAGCTCCTGGTGTGCAGGAGAGTGCCAATCTGTACTTTCCTCCTCAGCCTGTCCACAGAAACTCTCCTCAGCCCATCCCAGCTCAGTGCTGCTGAGCTTCCCTCCAGGAGGAAAAGCCAGTGCGGGGGATTTGGCTTGTGTTTTCAGGGTCATTATTCCTACTTTTGACTCGGGATAGTTGCCCCTCCCCAGCCCTCTGGAACTGTTTAACTTGGAAGGACAAAGGAGAACGGGCAAAGTCCGCTGAAGGTATCTTGAGGGGGAATGTTTTGGGGGAGGATTCGGGCAAACAGCTGGGGAGATGGTGTAACAGAGTGGGAAGGCAGAGGAATGGCTCAGGGAGGAGAGGCAGAGCAGAGCTGGGGCAGCAGAGGAACCACGGCGGCTGCTCCGAGTTGCTGAACTCGTCTCGGGCCCCTGGGCAGGATCAGCGGCTCCCAGTCACGAGCTCCCTCTGCTCCCTCTCTTGGCACAGCTGATCCCATCCACCTCTCACCGCAGGCCCACGTGCTCCCTCTTCGCTGCCTCCTGTCCCTACAGAACGTATCCTCTGCCCCTCCTTCTGACTGCCTGGAGCTTCTAAAAAAAAAAAAAAATATACTGTGCCTTCATCCTGCAGCACCACCTAATCCATGGCATTCAGGTAGTACGTGGAATTGTACAAAAGCAAGCGAGCCCTCAGGATCCTTCGGTGTTAGTAAAATACATCCTGATGTCAGGATTTTCTTTTTATAACATCAGAGCACCGTCTTCAATAATGTCTTTAAAAAGTAGCTCTACAGTGGTTGTAAAAGGAAGCACCCTGCCACTCCCATCTGAGAGGAGATGAATCACTCAAAACAGATGGATTTCATCTTAATTCCCTCCCCCCCCCATGACTTCAACTATGGAAAGAAAATACAGCTAAATGCCAGGGATGTGCTTATCTGCGTTACTTTGTGTATTAACTGTTGAGCAGAGAGGCTCTGCAGGTACTGATAGCCAGAGATTACAGCACTGCATTTTACTGAGGGAAAAGGCAGCTCTCCTTGTTCCTAACTGGTTATCTGAAACACCCTTAGAGCACAATTTAGAGTGGGGTAAGCTTTGCTCACACATCAGGAAGTGCACACTAAGGTGGGTTTCCCAAACACGGCTTTGCAATGCTTTTCCCCCTCTCAACGGGCCATAATAGATAATTTAAGAGGTCACTGTGAGCTCCACTACCACCTAAAGCACAGAAAACATTGATCATCTGTGTCCTGTTCACACCAGGCCCTGGTGGATACACACACTTGGCAGAATCTGAAAACACAGACAGATCAGAATGGTTTGATATCACCAATCCTTTGCCATACTTACACTTGCAGACGACTTGACACATTGTCAGTTACTTATCCTGCACTAACCAGACTCTGCTTTTGAAGGAACAGACACAAAGGCAGGAGTCACACTGCTCACCTGAATTCATTAAGGGCATCCACAATCCTGTTATAGGCCAAACTCCGCTGGCTGGCATCAGCTGATCTCCGACTCATTTTCATAGCCTTGAAAGCAATCATTAAACAGATAAGTAACACAGAGCTACAGCAGCACAGAAGATGGAAAACAAAGTCATGAGTTTGCCTTTATCTTTCACGCAACTGGTCATGCAAAAATATTTTTAAGTGATAATATGATGGTACAAGTGCCAGCTTTCCTATCCGAGGGAAGCCAGGTGAGGCACATTTGCAGCTTCTGCCTCCTCCGTGCATTTCATCATAAGGCACAGAAGGGGTCAAAGTTTTGACTGCGGTGATGCAATTCCTACACCCAACAGCGAGTTGATCCCACCTTTTGTAACTAGCAACAGGAGTTAGGAATTAAATCTGACAGGGCTGGGGGAACACAGAGCAGTACAAGGGCAAGAATACAAAGTGACCGTGTTTACCTGTTCTATTGCACTCTTCAGTTTGTTCATGTGACTCTCAAAAAGAGGGAAGTGTGAGAAGAAGAACTCGTTGAATTTGTTGTTTTCATCTTCATCTCTTGAGAGTGAAAAAATAACCCCAATTGCTATCTTCTTCTTCCTTACAATTCCCGGGCTTGGACCAGAGCTGTCATCTGACAAGTTGAAACTTTCATCCATGGACCTTGGAGCGTGAAAAAAAGAGAAAGTTAATGTGATCCACTGCTTGAAGTTGTACCTTGGTTTCCTGTGTAATTCAGTTCTTGAACACTTAACTCCAACAAACACCCTTTGTTTGCGTGTGTTGTCAAATCATCACCTCTGACAACATCCACTTTGTGATTTTTTACAAGCAACCATTAACCGATCCTGCAATCACAAGAGCTGGAACCGGATTCGAAGTGTTTGTAGGATCAGAATAGGGTATTCTAGTTCTCTCCCATCTCTGCCAAGAATTGGTGTTTCGAGTAGGATTTTAGGGCTTCTTATCCTCAAAAATACAGCCTACAGATTTACATGCTGCTGAAGGCTTTCCAGTTAGTGCAAAACAATGAATCGCATGAGGAAAACAGAGACTAAAAAAGATCAGCCTGACTTACACCTCTGTCAATACCCCACGGAAAGCAGCAGCAAGCGCAGATGTACATATGCCAGAGCAGAATCAAGCTGACAACGGGGGAAAATGTATGGGCAGCATTTGAATTCCCAGCTCACCATCGAGGGAAGACCCCGTTCTCCAGGCTGGTAGTCTGGCTGCGACGCCAACGCCGCTGGTAACTGCTAGCACAGCTTTTGTTAAACGAGGAGCCCGGGGACGGGAACGGAGTGATGAGCAGACTGCTAAGAGATGCTGCAAGAACAAGAGGAATAAATAAAAATCTCTCCTCAGAAGAAAGAGCATTTGGAAACTAACGCCAGCGACTAAATGAAGCCCCTCAAGATATACTGGTGTTGCTTCTTGAGTGCTTTCCTTTTTTCTTATCTGTGTTTCTTATCTAAAAATAACCAGTTTATAATGACATTAACAAGCCATACAAGCACGACAAGGGTGGGACAGTCCTGCAGCTTTACATAATAAGCAACACACAGGCTGTACCTTGCTCAGCAACCTGAGTATTGGGAAATAAATTCTTTGTGGAAAGGAGTAATGGTGATCACATCCTTTATTAGCCCTTCCAATCCTAACCCAAATGCCCAACATCCCGAATTTGAGGGGAGGGGTGTTGTGGAGGCGAATTCATGTTTTAACATCACCGTCAGGGAATCACAAAGTGACAGACTGGTTTGGGTTGGAAGGGACCTTAAAGCTCATCTTGTCCCAACCCCTTCCACTAGACCAGGTTGCTCAGGGCCCATCCAACAAGGAAAGGAGATGACAGCAAGTATAGTTTGGAAATGCTGCAAGCTCCTTTCAGTATTTAATCTGCCTTGCTTTAATAAATGGCCCTGCTGTCAGGTTACCTGAGAGGTGCCTAAAGCATCCTTTGTTCGCGCACAGAAAGGTATCATTAATGTTACACAGAACAAGCCACAGCAATCCCATTTCAGCACTGTTTGATGATGTGCAGAGAGCCCGGTGACCGACATTACCGAGTCTCTTTGGAGTGTACAGGGTTAACACACGGAACTGCCATTACCCGATCTCGCTATACCGCTGTCTCTGTCCTCATTCTGCTCCCTCCCAGGCATATCCATAGGGTTGCTATGAACTGTAAAACAAGGAATACCAATTAGCAGGGGAATATACAGTTCCTTTCTTGTTTGCAGATCTCCATGTAATTAATGAAACAAAAACATGCTCATTAATTCAGATCAACAGCACTGCACAAGGCCATCACCAAGAAAGGCTGCTTAGCTGAACAAGCCAAAACACTTATCTGAGAAGCCTGGATGTGTTTTTCTCGAGTCCATACACCTATTTTAGTGCAAACTGAAAACTAGTACACTTTGTTCCTTTACACAGATAATTTTCAATGAAATTTTAATGTACCACGAGGATGTTGGTCCCACTGGTAATACTCCATGTACGGACAAAAAACCACCAAATCCCCAAATGAACACAACTTCATTCATATACCAGCTTTCTCAGGTATTATAAATGTAATTTCCTAATAATTTTCAATGCTGTCTTGAAGAAAAATAATACTTTTGAGTTGTGAGCAGTGCATTGGTTGTTCAACTAAGCCAAAAGCTGTCCAGATTCAGAGTCTGCATATACACAAGATCAAAAGTGTCTCAGGCTCAATGGTCTTTATATGTGATATATTTTACAAATGTGTACGTGAAATAAAACTACTCAGCCATGGAAATAAGACCCAGCCACTGAAAGCAAGAAATGTCCATTTTGATTGAATCCAGGTTAGCTTTAGTTTTTACAGTTTGGTTGAAACCAGTCCAGATCAAAATAGCTTGACACCATTGTGAAATATTATTTCCAGGAATACTAAATCCGCATTTAAATATATAAGTTTCCAAAGCAAAACAAAGCAAACAGCCCCAAACAGGACTATTAAATGCCTGTTGTCCTCTGGGGATTTAAGGAATGTGTCCAAAAAGGTAAGAGAGCGGACATCGCTGTCCATTTTGTATTCAAAAACAAAAAAAGAAATCTTATTTCCAGGGCTAAACTACAAATGCCCCCCGGTTTGTCACCCAGCTAGACTAGCCCCCAGCACACAGCACACTGCAAACCTGCAAAGAAAGAGGCGCTCCGGATGAGGCGGAGCGGACCTTGCTCTGAGAATGCCCGCCTGGGGCTGCAAAGCTGGGAAAGACCTACACGGCAAAACGTAAAATACACAGGAGAGAATGAGGTTAGTAAAGCAGAACAGTCCCTAGGGAGGGGGCCAGGGCAGGGAGGAGGTATGAGCCAACACAAATGCGGAGTAACGTACGCAGAGAACAGCTCTGAGGCCTAACAAGAATGCTGATGTGAGGGTAAGTCCTACAGTTGGACGGCACGGTACTTATAGAATTAAAATAATAGACCCAGCTTGCCAGTGTCTCCCATACAAGGATGAGGTTTCTCAAAAGGGCTTTTTTTTTTAAGGTTGAAAAATGATTAATTTATGCAGGCTCAAAGCCTAACTTGATCACAAACAGGAGATTCATCGTGGAGTATAATGTTTGTTTTAACATCCACACTGGTGGGGTGGCTGGGAACACTGGTGCTGAAGAGGAGAGGGAGGAAGGGGGAGGAGGCAGGCAGGAATTCATCTTAGTAGGACCAACAGAAAATTATGGGCTGAAATAGTTGTTCTGAGAACAGTCAGTACATCAGTTGAGTGAAATGATCACACAGAAAATACATGTTAGCACTCTCGGTAGTTCATTTTAAAAGTAACACTGGAATACAAGAAAACAGTGTATTTACTGTACACAAAGTCAGGAAAAGCACTTTAATGAGTTAATTGCCAGGCCCTCTCCTACATTTGAAGCTAATGCCCACTCAAAGTTTTGGGATTATACAAAACACGAAGGCTGTACCTCAAAGCTCCCTTCCACTCTCTCAGGCCTTCACTCATTAGAGGGAACACATGACCAGGGCTGCTGGTTTGTTTTTTCAACCAGCCTATCTAAAAAAAGCACGTTGTAAATAGTTCCCAACCAAAACACATAGACCCTCCTCCTGCCACAGGTGAGTCAGGAGCTGCTGAGCACAGCGGGTAGAAATGCGGCGGTTACAGATTAACTCCTTTGCCCAGGGTTCCCTCTGTGCTCAAATGGGCCCTGTAAACAAACACTGCTGAAAACTTGGGCAGCTCAATCACAAAGAAAACTTCAGCATTCTCTTCTCGTGGGCAACCCCGTGCCTCCTGCCACACAGCCTTGCTGGCGGGTGCCCACAGCTCCTGGGCAGCTCTAGGGGCAGCCACGGGGCTGTCTGGAGGGGAAGAGCCACCCTCACCTCAGAGCTGGACAGAGGTGGCACCGCCTACACCTGAATCACATCGAGTCCTCTCCTAAGAGCTGCATTGTCTGAACTGGAACTTGCAGTTCAGATCTCTCTGGTGATACAGCAAACTTCTGCCAAGCACAAGCCACAGCAAACCCTAACAGCAGGTGAAGTGATCTCCTCTCTCTTAGATCAGGCACCTCGTTCACTGTGAAAAATCACCAAGGAAGTCTGAAAGGAATACTGAATATTAAGAAAAATGCCACCTTTTAAACTATTCTGACTTAGTGAATTCAGGAAGCATTTAATAGATAAAAGGTTCTTGCAACTTTAATTGGCTTCCCTTATAGGTGGACTATTGGGAACGACTTTAATGAGGTATATGGCTCAGGAGCCTGAAAAGCATTTAAGCCCATGCCTAGGAGCAGTCTTATCAAAATCAGTGTGAAGGAGAGAAGTAAACACCCCCAAGAATTAGGACCGCATCAAAGTCAGAAACCCAGTTAAGAATAACACAGTCATCAAATCCACTCCCTACTTCCAACCCTATAAAAGCAGATTTTACATACAGCAATATTCTGGAAAGCAATTGTAAAAAGAAGCCCCTCATTCCACCTAGAACAGACATTTGCTTGGAGAGTCAACAATCAAAATGAAGGGAAAGGGAGGACGTGCTGTAGAGCCAGGAATCAGGTGGCTACTACTGGAACCAAGCACTGAAGCCCAGTATCTTTACTATCATCTCAACTGTTCCCAAAGGGAAGAGCCAAGACCTTCCCCTCTTTGTTATCTAATGTTCATGGGGCCTCCACCCACAGCTCTTCCACGGAGGCTGAGAACCAGGGATGCCAGGTGGCTTCTCAACACTGCTTACCTCCCGTGGTCAGACAGAGGAGGGAACACAAAGATACCCTGTCTGATGTGAGCCAAAGCTGCAGCACAGCTGTGCAAGGTTAACCGAGACTCGGAGGAAACACGTGGCTCAGGTGGGCAGAGTACAGGGCAGAATGAGAATTATTAACGAAAATAAAACGGGGGAGCCGAGCCAGGCACAAGCAATCCGCCTGACCCGAGATGTGCTGCTCAGGAAGTTCTACAGAATGGTATTTTCCAACATTTTCTGTATTTGCACTGAAGTATATCTAAATATTTCTATTAAGTATTTTATATACACATATACAGCTGTGCGTACTGAACTGCTGCTAATTCCCTGAACAGTCTGATTCATTCTCCTCCAAACTCCACCAACATTAGTTTTCTACTACATCTTTAGCCTTTTTTAATTTTTATTCTATTTAAAAGACTTGCATATTCTAGTATCTATGATCCCTCAATTAAATATATCAGCAAATAAAATCTGTTTGTAATTACCTATATTCCCAAGAAGTCCATTCATAATTGTACTGTGGTCAGGCTTCAATGTATTGCTGTCTTGATTAATGAACTCAAGACTGTCCTGCAACCTATAACAAACGTAAAACATACAACAAAACCAGTGATTTGCATTTCAGTAGAACAAAATGTTAGTTCATTATAGCCTGAATGGAACAGACCAGGTAAGAACACAGGCTTCCACTAGGAAAAGCTTTCAGAGCCTAAGCCACGTTCTCAGGTGAGGCAGTAAACACACAGAAAACTGAACTCTAAAGCCAGATCCTTTTGTAACCCCTTTTTCTTCATCTTGGACTGAATTCCCCAGGCTGCAGGCACTTGTGTACCTTACAATATCAAGCTTCCCCACACCAGCACAGAAGGAATGGTTCATTCATTCCCTTAGAGCAAACTGAGGTGAAGACAACCGTGAGGGGAAGGTGAGGACGCTACTGACAGGAGGTAACGAGAAGTCACTTTTTTTAGAGAAAGAATCTGGAGGGTCCAAAAAAAGTCTGGTGTGCTCTTACGTGGACCTGCTCCCGCGCAACTGTGACAGGTGGGGAGGCACTCACGTGTTGAGGCTGCCGTAGATGCTGCTCCCTGTGCGCGCTGTGAACACCTTGCTGAGCATGAGCTGGGGAGGTGAGCTGCAGGACAGGGGGGAGAAGGCAGTCACAAACACAGCGCCAGGACAGGCTCTGCTTTCCATTTCACCCCCCCCACCACGTTTTATAGACCCTCCCACCACACAACAGCCTTCGGTTTCAAAAGTGACATCAGAGTAACTGTAAGGCAAACCCAGAAATGCCTTTCGCTCTGCACTTGTGCCGTTCAGTTCAGCAGGCAGCAGCACTCAGGAGCGAGTCTTCTGAAAACACCAGCAGCAAAACGTTGATCTTACCGGATCTGGTGAATTTTCAATGTGGAACCCTTGTAGCTCATGGCCACAGAGCCAAACATCATCTCTCCAAGCATGTTGGCATCTGAGGAGCACCGAGAACCCTGCAACAAACAAACCCAACAACATTTGGGTTTAAGCATTTTAGAAGCACACTTCTATTAGGGGACGTAAAAGACAGGAAAATATTCTTTATTTAAAAGATAAACATGCAAAATATCTTCCTAGAATGCTGTTGAATGCACTAAGTTGAACAGTTTAATGAAAATAATGCTAGGACAGAAAGTGATCTTCATATTTGCTGTGAGCTCAACCAGTAAAACCATCCAAGAAACCTAACCTATCTGGGTGAGGGGAAGCAGACCCCAACTGCATTGAGCCAGGGGACTGAAGTTTTAAAAATGAGATAACACAGCTTGCTGAATAAAAATCATTAAGCTTAAACCTTGCCTCTCCTTGACAAGAAGAATCACCAGTTCACTGGAGGTCTTAGACAGACTGTGCACTGGAGCCAAGCTGGACCAGTTTCCTTGACAAACATCGATTCACAACTTATCCTTGGATGGTATTTTTATGGGATGACTCTTTCCCTGGTGCTCCTGTGATGGTACCAGCAAAGAGCTGCAGCATCATGATGCCAGGCTAAAGTTGAGCCGTTCCTGCTTCTCCCTTGGCAGGAGCTTGCTGTAAGGCACACAGGCTAAATACCATGGAGGGATGTCACTATGCTGCATCACAGGCCAGGCCAAATTCTGCAAACAAAACCCTAAAATTAAAAAATCGCTCAGGGCAATCAACTGGAGATGACTGCTCTGCTGACAGTCACCTCATTTGTGTACTTTCAGTGGCTGAGGTTACTGTCCCTTCGTCCAGGGCTGTCTCATCTCCAGGCTGGCAGAGTATTAGTGCTGGGCCTCCACTTGTGCCTTGCCCTGACTAATTTAAAATGTGGTGATTGATCACTGACTCACAGAGCTCAGCCAGTTCACAGGCGAGTACTTTGGTACTGTGCAAGACAGGAACACATTTCCTTCAAGATGTGTGATGGCACTCAAAGATCCCTAAAACAGTCACAGAAACGACCCTGTGTTTGGAAACGCTAAGTGCCATGTCTTCATACATGTCTTCCTGAACAACCAGGATCCTCACCCAGATGGCTACACAGGACTGGAATACAGAGTGACAGAATGGTTTAGGTGGGAAGGGACCTTAGAGCTCACCCAGTTCCACCCCCTGCCTTGGGCAGGGACACCTCCCAGTAACCAGGTTACTCAGAGCCCATCCAGCCTCTCCTTGAACACTTCCAGGGATGGGGCAGCCACAGGTTCTCTGGGAAGCCTGTGCCAGTGAGCCCAGAGCACAGCCAAGGACAGGGTGTCCCCACCACGGGCTCCCACCAGCAGCATGGAGGGCTGTGACCATCCCACTCCAGGTTTCTGCTCACACTCGCCCGCAGAACAAGGGCAGGAACAAGGAAATGCTCATCAGCCAAAAGGCAACACTCTTACAACACATCTCAATTTTTAGCTCTTCTCAAGCACTCTCAATTAAGATGATGATACTTTAACAGCCACACTATTAACCTCTGAAATCTGCTATCCCTGCAAGAATGACTAAAAGCAACAACCACAGTTATAAAAATGAGGATACAATTGCAAGGTTTGTTAGTGTTCAGTGACAGTGCAAAACCTGATCATTAGCTGGGCCTCAGTGAAATTTCCATCTTTACTTCCCAGGATATCCCACTGCCCAGGTGCACTTGGAGGCAGTACTGGAAAAACCAGAATTTAAAACCAGTCAGTATGACCCAGCAGCTCCAAGGAAATCCCAGCATAGATGTTAATGGCTCTAGGAAATAACAGGTTTGCCAGCATCATGAAATCTTGACTTAGGAACACTGCAAATTACTACAGCCACACACTTTGATTGTTGGTTTTAAATCTGTTGCAGATCTCCAAATGAAGGACACAGTTCTGATTAAATGTCAAGCCCTTGATGATCGGTTTTGATTTCAACTTTCTGCTGTTGTGAAAATCTAATTCTAAAGCTGAGGAAAAATACTTTATCTTAAAGTATTGATTTTCTTTGTCAGGCAACCAAATTAAAGTGAAAATCAGCTGCTTTCAAATTTAATTATAGGGGTTTCCCTTTCCCTTGAAAGATAGACAAGCACTGCTGAAGGCAAAGAGCGTGGTAAGATGTGCCCATGGCCTGTTCTGTCTGGCATTTCATCTACACTTAATAACAATAATTTTACCCTGAATAACAGAAGACACATATTTAATGCGTTTAATATGGAAACACTGTTACAGCTCAACTCTTCGGGCCTCCAATGCTGCAAAATAAAGGTCACTCAAGACCAAAGTGGAGTGCAATCAACTGAGGAAAGGGGTTAAATATTAAAAAGTCAAACAAAAAGTAGCCAAGGAGCATCTGGCAACAAGGGCCCAACCTGGGGCACTGAGAGCCTGGCCACAAACCAGCTCCCCAGGTCATGGTTACGAGCTCACATAAAACTGACCATAAAATACCCACAAGCGTTCGTGATTGCACATTAGCATATTAGAGGCAGCAACATGTGCATGATTTGGAAATTACAATTCTGGATATATTTACAGCATTTAATATTCCCCCTACTGTACGTGCTGTCCTGTCAATAACGAAGTGCATCTGAAAATTCAAAATGAAGAAATCAACGTCAAATGTTGTGATCAACTAATCTGAAAGATCTTCAGTCCCGCCTGCACCGACAGGCACGAGAGGCAACATCAGTGCCACAATGTGCAAATAACTGTGGGCAAGCTTGGAATCATGTCCAGCTTCATCTTAAGGGATTCTAATCATATTTTGAGGGATCTGGATGGGACATAATTACAACTGTGGAAGCCTGGAACAAAACCCCCGTGCTTCACATTGCAATTAAAGTTGCCCATATATAGTTAAAGTGCATTTAAACAAGAAAACATAAAGAACTATTTTAAAAGTCCCACAGCGTTTTTGTATTATCTGAGCTTCCATTTTACAAATTTACCCAAAAAAACCCAAACCAAACAACTAATAAATACTGCAAATACGTTAAGTAACCTCTGAGGTTACAGACACAGCAGTTAGAACATAGGAAATGCCAGGCTGAGTGATGTCTGGACAAACTTACTCTGCCCCTTCTGCATACCTGATACAAAGTTTTATGGGGCATTAAAGAATTCTCGTGTTTACAGCTCTCTGCTCCCTTGCTGGGGAAGCCTGGCAGGAGTCTGATGAATGCAGCAGGTAGTTTACAACAAATGTGTTGTGGAAGAGCAACTTCAGCCGGAAGTCTGTGGCACAGTCACGTAGCCACACATCAGTTCAGCTCGGTGAGACTCTGAGCGATACACATGAGGAAGTGGGGACTTGAAAGGGGAAACTTTCCACGGCTTTATAACACGCTGTCATGCCAACAACTAAAATTAATTTGCTTTAATAACACCGACCACTGTTTGGACAGAGGCTGCTCTGGTGGAGAGACAGTTTCTGCATAGTGGGGGACATGGTTTTTCCTGGGCACACAGTGCACAAAGGAGGTTACTCTGTGCTGGAAGGGAGCTGCTGACAGAAATGTCTCTTCCTTTCAGAACCGCAGTGAAATGCCCCTCCAGGAAGGGAGGAACGGAAAACAGATCTTCAGCCACCTTACCAAAGCTGTGGAAAAGAGTGTGATGAGAAAGAGAAAACAGGAATACACAGCTCTCCAAATATAGCAGGAGCTAACGTGACAGAGGGAGAGTCGGCACTGGAAGGTTCTTCATTTCTATCTACGGGAGATTAAGACATCAGTAGTACTGTACTTCAGAGCAGGTTGTGGAGATAGCAGCTTCCCTCAAACACACAATTACTTCATTACAAAGAGTGGAAGGGCTTAGTTCTATTTTAGGGTGGCTTAATATAAAACACTTGTGATCCATGGAAGGAGAGATGACAGAAATATATCTGTGTCAGATGACTCTAGCTACTCTCATGGCCAAAATCTCTTATGTAAAATGGAACTGGAGTGCACTGAATCCCTTGTTATAAAGCTGTTACACAGACAGTCCCTACAGAAAGTGTCTCTCTCTTATTTCCCAGGCATTCAGCAATAAAGTAAAATAAACGACTTCACCTGCACCAAGATATTTGTGCTGCGTCTGATCGCACCCAACGAGTTTTATCACCTGGGTCCTGAGACACAACAAATGCCCTGGAGGAATCACTGCCACTCAAGACACATCCCGAGAGAACCAGCTGGTTGGTTTCAGACTTGTTCAAACCCAAAGCTACAGCACTAACCATTCCTGAGTCAGAACCAAAGCCTGGTTCTGGCCAGGAACTGCACTCCACCGCCAGCCTCTCACTTCCAGCGTTTGAAAACAGTCGGTACCTCACCTGCTCGTGGTATTTGACACGGGTTATGCAAAAAAAAAAAAAAAAAGAAACAAAAGTGACTCACCTGGTATTTTGGGCATTGTTCTTTTGGATCAGAGAACGAGGAGGATGAATTGATTGAGCTATCCAAAGAGGAAGAGCTGTCTCCTCCGGGCTTCAGTTGGCAGCATTTCCCAAACACTCTCACCTGAGCATCACTGCAGAGTTTCTGAAATAAAGACAATACATGTGACACACTATGATCTACGACCTGAAATCACTGTTGGCAGCATTGTACTTACCTGTTTAGGTAAGATATTTGACAGCTGTAAGGCTTATGCGCCAGAAAAACAGATAAGAGAATATCTATCTGTGTCTACTGCAGCCTGACTGCACAAAGGAAAGCCGAGCTCCTTCAGTTCCAATTAGCCAGGAGACAACAGGTCACCCCAACTCCGTTTTCCTAAGTGGCCATCCATCTCTGAAGCTTTACAAATTACTTTTTTAGACCCAGGATTAGGAGAGAGGATGGTGGCAAAGCATTTCCAGCCGCCTTCACGCTGCTCCCTGTGCCCGCCAGGGCAGAGGTGACACAGCAGTGACGGGCACTCAGGGAAGGAGCAGTTCACCACAAATAATCAAGTTACACAGAATTCAGGAGATTCATTTACAGGGATAAGTGGAGAGAAAAGATCCTGGTTTTCACAGATCTCTCTCTAGCTGTGTATAAGCCCCCTAGTCTTTTTAAAGAGTGGCACAGAGGTGACACAGTCCTCATGTTTTCAGTATGAGGGAATTGTGAGGCTGAAAACGAACAAAGCTGAAAAAGTTAGTGTTACAGTGATGCCTAAAGATTTTTAGGCTTCTTGTAGATTTTAATATAGCTGTATAACTTGCTTTCATTTAGACGGTTACTAAGGTGTTTTCTCCTGGCTTGTGCTACTTTCCAATGAATTTCTGCTGAACAGTCTTTCCAAGGAAAGAGATTTTAGCAAGGACATCCTGTTTGGGACGTCCACCTGGACCAGAATAATAAGATATTTTGTAGTCAAAACAAGGCAGAGGGCCAAGAACCCTTGGAGGGGCTGAGGGTGGTACCAGGGGCAAAAATGGTTTTTGAGTTGGATATACCAACTAGATATGGTAATTAGTTAAAATTAGTGTGGGGGTGCCCAGGTGCTCTCTGCATCAGACAGCCTTCATTAAAGAACTGTTCTCTACCTGCTCTATACTTACATTGTTTGGAGCATTTTTTCTTCCATTTTAGGCATCAACAGAGAAGCCAGAAAAGTTTCATAAAATGAAGAATCAATCCAAAGGGTGAATTCTGATGGAGATTCAGACAAAGCACAGCAGAAAAGGGAGTTTGGAGGGCCCAGATGGAGCTGGGGCTGATGTACAGGATGGGCAGGATCTGCACGCACTCCCCACACACAGTATTATCAATCACTGGCACAGGAGGTGCTCCACTACTGTTTCATTCACAATTTAAAAACATTTGTGATTTCCCTTGTGAATCTCAGCAGCCCAAGCAGAATCAGCATCCACATAAGTTAATGGTGTTTATACCAGCACTGGCATTGCCAACCCTCCTCACCTAAAGATCTCAGTGTATTTTTCACACACTCGTTACACTTCAGCACACCCACGTAAGGTTGGCATTATTTACATCTGCTGGTGGGCAGCACTAGGAGACAGAAATAGCCTACACTGCTCAGAATTCCACACCAACTCTGCCCTAAGACTTCCTCAATTAACATTTCCCACACAATCAGCAAACCAGTAAGAGCAAGCTGGAAGTAAATCCTGCTGGAAGCAAGGTTCAAGGGACAGATGGAAGGCCAGAACTCCTCTTGTATGTCACAGCCTCACCTCTGGACTCGCAGCCCCACGTCATAAACTCTCCTTTCATCCAAAAACATTAATATGCCTCAATCTTTAATAGCTACGTAAAAAGGGAAAATGCATAAAGAAAAGTGTGAAATAGCCAAGGCACAGGGTGGTAATTCCATGACTCTGCTCAATAATCAGGAACAACTGTACAGAAAGATGACTGGCCTTACTGCTGAGGATGGATTTTGATGAGGGACACGATGGCAATCCCATTTCTCTGTCCTAGGTTGTCCAGGCTACGTTTTTAAGGAGAGGTGACTGTAATTTGTCCCTGATTGCGGGTGAGGTTTAGCAAAGCAGCAGAAAATGTCCAGGATTGCAGAGCCCCACGTGGCAGCCTGCCCTGCTGCTCCCTCAGAGCTGCTGCCACAGAGAGCCTCAAGGAAAAATGTGCAGAGGAATCAGTAATTCCATGGCAGCGGGAGGGGAGCATTCACTGCCACCGAGCCCTGTGCCTTCCTGACATGCTGTAATATCCTCTCCTTACAACATCCTGGGCAGCAGCTGAATTCCTGCAATACGTGGATTTGCTAATGGCTGGTGAGGCTCTGTGGCTTGGGCACAGTGCACAATGGCTGGAACATGTGAATGATCATCATATGACTTCAGTAGGAACTCGTGAACTAGAATTGCATTTTATCTCTGACACAAACAACAATGTCCTAGGCTAGGCAAGCATCATGTGATAAAACCACATACAATCCACAGGGTTACAGCAGCTTTTGCAGGCAAACCACATTTCAGCTTGCATTTTCCATCAGATGTTGAAAGTTCCTTCTAAAAAGTTACAATTAGAACTAAGCTTCCTTGAGAATGAAGAAAGGCATTCAGTGGCTTTACAAGAGAATAAACATTCTGTCCATTAAAAGGAATAGGCTAACTTTGCAAATTAATTACTTTAAAATAATTTCTTCTCATTATCACTGCAGTTCTCTGCACAGCAGCTTTCCCCAGATCCACTGGGGAGTCTGGTAACTTGAAGTAACAGTTGCCTAATTTAAATAGCAAACCAGCAAAATGGCTGTTTGGTCTTTGCAGTGGAGTTTAATGAACCAAAACTTCTGCAAGGAGTCGTTAAACGAGGTCAGGGTCTTTCAGCCACCACTTTTCAGAACCTTGTGAACAGTAAATCCCTCCTAAAATGCAGATCACGGATGAATTTTGGTGTTTGCTCTCTCACAAACTTAGTATGTGCTTAAGAAGAACTTGTTGGACAGTGAGATCAAGTACCTGCAGTGGACTCTCTCCTCTGCAATTTCTGACTCCAAATGCCAATGAAATTTTAGATGCTACAAATCTCAAGATATTACGCATCAAAGGAGTGGGATTACTTGCATTCCAATATAATAGCCCAAAGATATTCAAACCAGGTTTCCAAAAATAAAAAGGTAACCTAATTATTTAAGAACTGCACGAGGGAAAGTTTCAAAGTTGTGAACTTTCTTTCCAATTAGACACTGTTGCACCAAGCGAGCTCCCCAGGCCAGGTGCTGCCAGAGCGCTCTGAAACGCCCCGTTTTGCTGGAGAGCAGAACATCTGCTGGAAGGATGCTGTGGATCCTGGCTGCCACCCTGCTCTCCCTGCTGGGGCCACGCTCTTTGTTCTCCCTCTGCCAGCTCACTGCAGATACCACCCAGCCCCAAAGACTTCTGGCAGTCCCAGTTCTTACATTAGAGGTCATCGCTTGCTGAAAGTCTTGGAGACCTATCAGGTAGTTCTGAGGATAACTTAGAGTAAAATGTCTTTATAGTATGACGGGCTACAAAGGAGTTTTCTTCCTCAGTTCTTCTTCTGGAGTTTCTTTTCTCCACATCTATCAGCAAAGACCTTTGACTCTTTGCTACAAGGTCAATAATCTCCTCAGTAAGTGGAAAAAACGTGCCCAGTGCTGGATTTCTGCTGGGCAGGTTTTGGTTTGGGGATAATAAGAAAGCTGAAAGGAGCCTGGTGTGTTGAACTAAATCAGACTGTGTGTAGGTGTGTTAGGGCTGTGAGTGACAGGAGGAAAGAGAAATGTCATCAGATGCTTTACTCTTTTCTACCTCTCTGAACAGCAGGTGCTCAAATACCATTGTGGTGGCAGAGATAGAGAAATCTGTATTTCCAAGCAAAGTTGCTACTCTTCAAGAGATCTGTACCTCATTTCCAGAACAGGTTTTCCAGCAAAGCTGAAAAATTATTCCAAAACAGATAAATTAAATCTTTTCCCTTATTAATATCTGTTAGTCTGAAAGTGCAATTAAATATATGCATCCACCTAGGACATGGGAGTAACCTGAACAGGCATTCATCTCTCTCCTTCAGTGCTGCTGTAAAAATTCAGGTATCTTTCTTAAAATGCAGCTGTCAAGTGCTGCAATCTCCCTTTATTTCCAGGGTTGTCGAGTTCCTCTATTACTCAGAGGTCACTGAAAAAAGTCGAGACAACCCCGTGCTCCCCCACTCCACTAGTATTTTTCCATTTCTGTTTAGAGAGAATAAGCAGAGCTAAGAAGGTGGGACTTGATCTCTGTGCTTACAGCTTTATCCATCTGCTCAGCCTGGCTCAGTGGAAACCTGTCCTGAGAGCCAGACAGAGTCCAGAGTCTCCATTTCACACAACTCACCTAAAAGCAAAAGGCTCACTATCCAATTACTAATCCCTCAAAGCAATTTGCTGTTCAACATTTATCCAGTGCTGAAGTATATTAGAACACGTGGCTAATCCTGGCTTGTTTCAACCAGCATGCCACTTCTCTACTTTGGGATAAATATGACATTTGGAGTAAAAGAAATTGCCGCTGTAGGAGATCAAATATCATGTGACCTTTCAGTGAAATTATCCTGAATATAAAGACAACTAGGTTATATGGAAAAAGTGAACTTTCCCCTCCCCAAACCCAAGTTCATTGCTGCACCTCTAGATCTCAAATTCTGCATCCCAGGTCACGCTTTCTCTTTCATTTCTTCACAAAAAACAAAACAAATGCTGCTTCTGAAAATCCCCTTCTGCCTCTGGGTGCTGGCAACCAGTCACTGCCCTTCTCTGATTCCTTGTCTTTCCCTCTTTCCAGCCACACACCCAAACTCTAGAGCCCTGCTCAGCCCTGCGCAGTTTGGGTCTTCCTTCCCTTCCTCCCTCCTCTTCCTCATGGTCCCTTGACACCCCTCCTTCCTCCCTGGCCTTCACACCTTCCTCTAGGCTGATCTTTAGGCTTAGAAATCTTTTAGCTCTCACACATCCATCAGCACCTCTCTCCAGCCAGACCCCAAATGGTAACCACGGGCTCATAAATCCCCAGTGGACAATACGGTAAGGAAAACAGTAAAATGTGACCATTAATCCCTGTCCCTGAACTCTCTCTGCTCCAAGGGACACTGTGACACAAAGCTCCTCTTCCCAGCTTCTCCCCCACTTTACTCCCCACTGCTCCCTCGTGGCACCATTTCCATGGCATCCCTATCCCAGTCACTCACTGGCCCTCAGAGGCAAACTCCTCGTCCTTTGGCTGGCCTTTGCACTCGGGCATTTTTGGGGACACAGCTCAGCAGCACCCAGGGCAGCAGTGCCAGCCCCAGCACGAGGGGAGCGGGGAGGCCACGCACACGGGTCAGGGACAGCCCAGCGCCGGCCAGGCCCCGCGGCCGCTGCTCCTTCACCAGGAAAAGGAGCTGCCTGTCGTGCTCGACTTGAAATTCTAAGCAGGCCTGGTCCTACAGCTCTAGGAGGAGCACACCTGTGCCCACACAGCTCCTGCCTTGGGAACTCGGTACGGGGCACGTGTGGGAGACCTCACGGGGCACCGTGCAGGGGCTGGCAGGGGGGACAGGACAGAGGAGAGGAGGTGTTGGAGGACAGGAGCAGACAAGCACAGAAATGACTCTTCGAGTAGAAACCAGTCACAGGGTGTAACACTATCACCTGTAAATCAAGTAATACAGTGTCACTAGAAATGAGACGCTCATTGGTATGAGGAACAAAAGAAATAAGTCTCTAGAGGAGACAGTGTCTCAAACCCATGAGCATGCCCTTAGAAGTACTTTGATACCCCAAAATCCAAGGGATGTGGATGCTTTGGTGGGGATAGAAGCTGTGTATAAAGGCATCAGTAATGTCTGCTTCTTATACCCCACACTGCCCTGGTACATTCCATGTGCAAATGCCTGTTCTGATCCCTTTGCTCATGACCTGGTGCCACAGGGCTGGAAAGGGCAGACACTCTCTTCTGGGATATCCTGGAAGAACTCAGAGACGGGAGGTACCCAATTTTCCGATGCTTGGGAGGCACAACCTTTCCCCTCTGCTTCCAGAGCTCAGCTGATCAATAGCCCATCCCCTGGAAAGACGGGAAAGGATCTCTCCTGCTCAGCACCAAAAAAGGTAGAGGGCTCACAAAGGGGATCTCTCTGCCTCCCCCATGCCAAGTGCCCACAGCTGCCCGGGGTGGATCTCCGCCTGGCCTCGGTGGAAACGCCTGGCACAGCCCCGGGCCAACATTCCCGGTGTTGGGAAGAGCTGCCAGCCCTCCAAGTCACCAGACTGCTGCTCAGCTTCCCTGGCCAAGTTTAACTCTAGCAAAACCTGGGCAAACCACGACTTCTCCCGAGCAATTCAGATATTGTAATGGCCATGCTGCAAATTCTGAGCTGCCTTCACGGTCCCGCCGTGCAACACCCTCCCCAAAGTCTTGTTTATCTAATATTTAGCTTTACTGAAGACACGAAGAGGCTGATTTAATATCCAATGAAAACACAGAGTCCTTATTTGTGTTATAGTCGCATTTCCCTCACGAATAAGATGAACCTAGAAATGCTTAACTAATTAGAGCCCAGCTTTGTGTGAGCACAAATTCAGCAGTTTTCACTCATCAAAAAGTCAGAGCTTACTGTTTTATTTCTGGAAACGTCTGAGTCTGGAAAGGTTTGCTCTGATGCTCCTTAAATTTTACAACCATATCTTCCCTCAGTAGAATTTAAATGCCTGAGCCATGTTCAACCATGCTCCACTGTACATAACTCTTGACATATGTAGAGATTAGATATATAAAACAGACCCAAACATATCTCACCTTGCTGCAGAGGCACACAACTCTTAAATTGCAATTGCTTTCATGTCTCATGACAACAGAAAATGGGAACTGAAGTGCACAGCAACATAAAGCAAACTGAAACCCTCTTGATTGTCCACATTAGACTGATTAGCCTTCAACCAGAACAGGCTGGGCACTGACAGGCACTTTAGCAGATCTCTCCCCCACCCTCAGTGTTATTTGTAAATTCAGAGGTATAAATCCTGTCATGAAATGTCAGAGGGAAGAGATGCAGAAAGCACTGGCTTTTGTGGGGTGCTGAACAGACACCCTTTTAGCAGGGAGAGTGCCCAGCCCACACACAGCTTGCTGCAAAAGGGCAAGGGTGCCTTGGAATGTGCTTAGAGCCAAGATCTGGCTTTGTATAGGCAGGGTGTGTCTTTGGTAGGAAAATCATGATAAAGAGCGAGAAAAATAAACAATGCAATTCCTTGAAAATGGCCAGTACGTCCTGCTGACTGCACAGGCCTGTGCTGAGCTCACAGCAAGCCCAGCCGAGGACTCTCCTGCAAGTTTTTACCTGCAAAGTTCTGTTTTATGAGACGTTCTGCCTGACATGACGTTATCTGAGTGCTGCAGAAGGCAGGTATCGTAGCAAGCAAAGGTTTCAATATACCCTCTTTCAAAGTCTCCTAATACTATGAAAAAAAAGAAATATATCAAGTTCCTAGAGATGAATTCTGGATATTTCAAGTGCCCTGGGAACAGTTTTCCTCCACCAGTCTCATGTACTCATTTCACAGAGATGGTGACTACAGCTGTTTCCCTCCTCCTCAGCAAGGAAAAAGAAAAGAGGGATTAATATGGAACCATATCAGCTCCATTATCAGCCATTTATCCTCTTGTTGCTGAGCTGCCACAGTCAATGAACTTCCTGAAATAACCCAAAACAGTGGAGTTTGGAAGTTCAGTGTGCAAATTCACAACTATCACAAGGAGGATTATACTGTACATCTTTTTTATTAATGAAATAATGCTTTATAACTAATGAAGTAACAGTGATAAGCACAGCCACCAATTAATCCCAATAAACCATTCATACAGATTCTTGTCTTTAAAAACCTGTTTTCCTAGCAAGAACACCTGAAAGAACAGGAACTAATAAAACCATTCTAATAAGTTTAAATTAAAAAGGAAGATGCATTTTTGCCCCCAACATTTGTGAAACTTGCCTTGCTTCAAAAATTCTCTGTAAGAACTAGGACACTGGGATCTTGATTCATGGCTACAAAAGCACTGGAGTAAGCAAAGGAGAAGCCTCAAAGTTTGTGCCTGATAAGACACCAAGTGACTTCAGAGGTTTGGGTATTGGACACAGGCAGCACCAGAACCAAGGTGAGGAGCACCAGGCTGGCAGCTCTCAGCAACAGGCTGGAAGAGTCTGCAAAGCCGGATGAACAATCTTCTGGCTGTACTCCAACAGCCAAAGGAAAACCAGAGCTTGGGGGTAAAGTCTTATTTTGTGTACTCCTGCTTAAAAAAGGACCTCAGTAGGTCCTAAGGTAAAAGCAACTGAAATCATAAATTTCAGTTCACACCACGCTTTCTGCTTGCAGAACTTAAAATGGTTTGTGGATGCTTTCAGAGATGGTAAAAAGGAAGTTCAAAGCAGTGAAATAAGTTGTCCAACCTCACACCACCACTTACAATAGCACTGTGGCTAGAAATTAATCTTCTGGCCAGAGCCCTTAGAAGGAAGTATCCTCATCTGACCGCATCCATTACAGTTTCAATTAATAGATTACCATGCAAACCATGCCAAAACAAAAAGCAGAGGAAAAGTTTTCAAGTAACTTTGTGGGGACAAAAACCTGTCAGCAAAGCATACAAACAACAGTTGGCAAAAGCTAAACAAACAGGACACGAGAGGACACAGGACTGGGAGGACCTTCTGATTATGAATGCAGACCCCACCACAGTACAAAAGCAGGTCCATTAATACCAGCTCCTGCCCTGCCTTAACCCCCAGCATTGCCTGCTGCAGCCCCAGGAAGGAATGCTCCTCACTGAAAGAGCAGAAAGTAGATGAGCCCCAGAATAAAGAGATCACTATAGTACTTAAAGCTGGGAAGAGTGAAATTACTGAAGCCTGAATACTTTGCAACTTAACAGGCATTTAAACATAGCCCTGCATACAACCGACGCTTAAATGTCAACGCCAATAAAACAGAACACATGTGCTTTATCAATCTGGCCATCTGAAAAAGTACAGGCTACAAACATGTAAATGGGCAAAATACTCACCGACACTGAAACATCCTCTATTTTCCTTTTAGCGCTGGAGTCAAATAAGACATTCCGTCCCCTCCTTTCGCAGTCCTGATACACAATCAGTCGGATCTGACTTGGGTCAAACTCCGGCAAAGGCCAGCTGTAATTAAAGAAGAAAAGAGCAGAGGGATCAATTACCACAACTCCTTATTACACTTATTTCTACATTATCTGTATATACAACTTGATTAAAACAGAAAGTCAAGCGAATGCAATGCCATTTCATCAAACCCTTTGATGCTGCAGCCAGAACTAAGCCTTTTGTTTTTTTTCTTTCCCCTACACGTGCCAAATTACACTGTCATAAACTCCACCAATAAACTACAACCACATAAAATGATCTTTGCAGCATTAACAGATCTTGTGCTCTGTCTTGTGATATGTTTTCCTCAAGTTCCAGCTATTTAAAATCAAAGTCATAGAAGAACTCAGCTTTTGTGTTCGAAGACCAAAAAACCACCAAGAATAATAATCACGGGATGGTTTGGGTTAAAGGGACCTCAACCACCTAATTCTCTCCACTTCAGCCACCGTGACTCCAGGCCACGGTCAGCAAACCACACGCAGCAGTCCTGACACACCTATTCCCAAACTGGCTTGGCATTCAATGACAAGAGAAGGAGCCTTCCTGAGCCTCTGCCTTCCCTAGTGCCACTACTCCAGAGGAGCTCTGCACAGGGAGAACTTGCAGGGCTCAGCCTTGAGAATCACTGCATCATCTTGCCTTTAAGACTGCTTTGTAGCCATCATCTTAAGTTTCCATTTTAAAAATCACATCCACCCATCAACTTTAAAGCCCAGCAAGCATTGTTGCCCATTGGCTTGGGAATCCATTTTCACTGATACCTTCTCCGTTCTTGGAAGATAGGAAACAAGACACTTGCTCTACCCATGAAACCACCAGGAATCATCTTTCAGCTACTTTACAAGCCACTTCCTAGATCAAGCGAAATTGTAGCTTCCTTATCCTTGGCTTTTAGGCAAGCAGCACTAACATGGAACCCCAAGAAACCATAAACAAGGCGCTGGAACTTTCCAGCCATTAATGAAGCATACAGGCTCCCAACCTACAAGAAGCAGCTGTACATTTATTTCAGCAAAAAGACACCCATCATATGGATTAAGGCAAACCTTAACTGCTGGACTCCAAGACAACAGGGAATTTTTCTCTCTAACTCACCACCCAAAAGGTTTCCTCCTCTATGCCCACACCTTATGTGACCAATACACCCATGATGAATTATCACCCAGTAACTCCTATAACAGCAGAAAATCAATTTGATCACCAAAGTCATCACTGCCTATCAGAAGCTTTTAAGACTGCCCAGTATAGGTACACAGGTTTTACAACTAGTGTAGTCCAGTGGGGTGAAACTAAGCATCAAGACACACAGTTATTCAGCCTCCTGAGAGAGGAAATCCATTTCCTAATCTGCCCAGCCCCACCATTTAGCAACAGGAGAGAAAAACAGAAGCTGCAGAAAAGCCCATGTGCAACAAATGTCAAAATCCACTTGTTACAAGAAAAAACCTTGAGCAACCTGAAGCTGAAATAACTTGATGTCTAGATTTAGGGTCAAAGAGCCAATGCACCTTCTCATTTGGGCACCTAAAGCCAAGTGTCCTCAGCAGAGGGACACGCCCACAACCAAGAGCAGACACCCAACTGAGCAAATCCTGTACCAAAACCCAAGCACAGTGAAAAATTCAGAGGTCAGCTTACATTTACTGGGGTCTCTGCTAACGAGCCCCATCTTGCATTTCCGAAAACAAAAGAAACCAAAATCCCTGGTTTTATACATGTCTGGGGTGTTACCAGCCGAGAGGCTTAAAGGCACTAATGCTGGGGGATGGTAACTGGTAAGAGCATGACTTTGGCTAGAGGAGAGGAGAACCACTGGATAAACTGGCTTCCTGGAAGAACAGCCTCCATATATTTAAAGCAAATCAGGGGAAGTCTAGAAAATAACTTTTTTTTTTCCAGATAGGCCACTGTGGTTCCTATAAAGAAACAGCGTGTGACAATAACAAGGAGAATTGCTTGCCAAAAAGGTGCTGTCGCTTGCTCCACCCTTGCAATGCATCTGAATTTCCTTCACACTCAGACAAAAGCATGTCTTCCATTACCTCGTACTTTTGATATTTGACTTTGAAATTACTGGCGAAGAAGGGCAGTAGCTGTTCCAGATCTTAGGAAAGTCTACTTATAAGAAGCTCCAAGAGCAGATTACACACTAAGAGGAGAGAAAGCTAAATATAAAACTCTTGGTGTATTCAGAAACATATCTGATCAAGGTAACAAGAGCTTGTTTACTTCTCAGCTTCTTCACAAGACATTTTAACTTTCTCTAGACAAGCATTTAGTAGCTATTATCCTTCATAATTTGTGATAATTCCAAAGAAGCGTTATCTCTGTTACATAATAGCATCCTTAAGCACATTTCAGCCTTGCAAAAACATTCCCTGGCAATAGCGGGCCACTTCCCAAACCAGAAGAGCCTTTCAGAGAGCTGGGGGAAAGTTCATTTCGACAGACAGTAAACAGAGGCAGCCTGGCACCTCCGACTCACCCCCACCGGCCAGGGAGAAGCAGGACACAGAGTAGCTTTGCTTTTGTTGTTAGCAGGTTTAAAATACCGTTAAGCTTGATATCTGGATAGATTATCCCCAGAAACGTCGAAATTCCTGCGTGCAATAGGCAGGGCGCGTTCTCAAAACAAATATACCAGGGCAGCACTCCAGCGCTCCTCTTCAGGCAGATGAAAACTGACCTAGATCTTCTGAATATAATTAGTTCTGTTTATAAATGGAAACTAACTTTGACATTTAACTGATGTTTTCTTGAGATTCTTACAGGAAAACCAGGAGACGTAGAATCAAATGTTCTGGCAATGTTAATGAAAGGTGAGTGAGTCTCCATCTCTCACGCTGCTCTGGAAATGACAGTTTCTTAATGAGGACTTT
Organism: Pseudotriccus pelzelni; assembly: GCA_035584735.1. Classification (NCBI taxonomy): domain Eukaryota; kingdom Metazoa; phylum Chordata; class Aves; order Passeriformes; family Tyrannidae; genus Pseudotriccus; species Pseudotriccus pelzelni. The sequence goes on along the minus strand of JAWMRA010000028.1, from coordinate 7,602,874 downwards.
CTCCTGCGTGACCTATCTGCCATTCTTTGATCTTTCCTTGAAAATGATTAGATTTAAAGGAAAACACAAACCCAAACCCAGAACAAAAACCACCACCGAGAAAACCCCAGATACCTTTCACCAGTGGAAAGACGTTTTCCACAGAGTGCTGTGAGTTCATGGAGGGGTAGAAAGACTAAAAACGAATTCCTTCTGAGCAGGACACTGCTCCTGAGAGATGTCCACTACAGTGGGGATTCTGCTGGAATGACATGCCCAGAAATACCTGTATGGGGGAGAAATCCCCTGATGTAGAAGTGCTGTATCAGATGTCTCAGAAACAAGTCACACAAACCCAGATCTCACACCGTGACAGACTGGTCAAGGCTGGAGGGGATTTCTGGAGTCCAACACCCCCGCACTGATGCTAATGCAAGTACAAAGTGGAAAAGGAAGGAGCTCTTTGGGACAGAATGGAAAACTTCCACACGACTAATGACGAAATTATTAGAAACTAATAATAACAAAATCAAGGCCTGAAAAATGATATTTTAATGCATGTTCACACTCAAGCCCTACTGTTGTTCAGCTCTTCTCCTCTTTCACCCTTTCTGTTTTCCTGCCTTTTTTACCTTCAATCCCTAGGAATATTACCTGGAGCTGACATTTACAGATCCATGACGTGCTTCCTGACACCTGTACTGTGAGATTCATGGCAATCCAGAACTCTAAATGTTCTCCAAGGATGGATTTTCTTGTGTATCCAATTCCTGGAGTTTACTACTGCCATCGACGCTTCTCAGCGAGAACTGAATGACTGTAAATTGGTATTATTTCACTCTGGGCAAGTTTTAATAGATGAAACGACAGGCACAGAAATCCTTCATTACCCCTCCATCAATTAAAATACAGGATTTTCCCCTGTAATTGAATGCAAGTGCATCCCTTCCTCCTCATTTCCACTTTCAATATGAACAGCACTTCTTCATTACATGAAAGGTTTAGCTTAATATTACTCTTTCTTCTGCCTGAGACTTCAGTTTTAAAACTATTTTATATTAACACAGCTTAGATAGTACCAATTACTTTTTAATAAACACAGATACTTTAGAAGTCATAAATAAAAGCAACTGAGGCAAACAGATCAAGATATTGAGCAGGTAGAAACTGTAAAAGAGTTTTCTAAAAAGTAAAGTTGCTCAAAACCAGAACGTGACTAAACATTGAAAAAGTAAGTTGAAACTATCAAACTATTGTTTTCCTACATCATGTTACCCATAGTTATAAAAATTGCCTGGTGATGAATCACTTGGAACTATTTTTAAATGCATCTACGCAAATGATATTTATAGTTTATGCCAGCTTATCTGTTCTGCGTGGTTTTCATGTTAGCACCTTTTTAGAGGGTGACAGAACAGCCAGGCAGAGCAGCCGGCGGGTCCACCTTGCCCCATGCTCCCCTCGCAGGCTCCTGCCGGGTGAGCATCAGAACAGAGGCACAGGGATTCCAGGGCTTATCTCCAGCTCCTGCAGACGACTCTCCAGGTATTATCGGTGTTGCAGCGGTGCTCAGACCCAGCCAACTTCCACACAAGCACCTGACAGAGCCTGTGCCTGTCTTGAAGAGACTGTTCCACGGGGTGCACTGGGATTTCAGATGCAGATTATCTCCACGCTCCATGGAGATGTACATCCACATCAAAGCACGCTCACCTGCACCTACACAGCCCAGCAGTGTTTAGGATCCTGCAACTGCTTTGCTGTAGGGAAGGGTGATCATGTGCAGAAGGAAAATGGTCCTTGCCTAGACCAACCACCACATCGTACTCCTCTCACCCCTGACTGAGATGCCTTTTCCAACAAGGAATTCCCTTCTCCTGTCCAAACTCCTCTGCAGATTTCTATGTTACTGGATTTTCTTTCTTTAGCTTTGAGAAGATACTAAAAAAGTAAAGTATACAGGATACCTGGAGAGGGTATTGTAAATATTTTAATACCTTCTTACTGCATTTAAATAATTCACTTATTATTCGACCATTATTGTACAAAAACAGCTGCACAGACCATTCTGAAAGAGCACAACTAATCTGGAAGCAATGAAAACAGAACTGTACTGCTTGTTAATAAAGCTTCCACCTTTGAAGACCATCTTTTCTTAGAGGTATAGGCAGGTTATTTATTTTTTTTTTAGCAATAACACCTGAAACACAAAAGAACTTTCTCAGGATTCACATGACAAGAATGATCCAGGCAGCACCACCAATTTGCGAAGTTGGCATTTTAAGAGAGAGAGATTCCATTTAAGTGCTGGTGACATAACACAACCATAAGGCTGCGAGGAGGAAGAAGATCCCTAAAGCAGAGAAACCACGGGGCCTTCACTTAGCACAAATGTTGCGAGATAATTGTCTTTACGAGAGCTGGGGTCACGTCAGGGCTGAGTGACTGGTGGTGAACACTTGCTGATTCTGCACAGAAAAACCAGCGATTGTGCCTCGGCAGGGCCGGGGAGGATTGCGAAGGAGCTCGCCCAGCACTCGGGTGACGCTGCCCTTTGCCACCATGACCTCGGCCAGGCTTCCACAGAAGTCACAGGACCCGTGTTCTGGGTAGCCTGGAAGAGCAGACACGTTCTGGATCACCCCAGGGACAGCCAACCCTTGACTGCTCCCAGCGGGGACACGTTTCAGGTTTATCACATGGGAACAATGTTTCTTTGACACAAATTAATCCAAGAGCTCCCCTTTTCCTTTCCCGAAGGAGGGTGACCCGTCCTCAGGCAGGGCAGCACTGTGGAGGTCAGCTCCCTAAGTCTGTCTCAGTCATTTACCAGCTTAGCAATCCTCACCTGGAATAGCTGCACTTCTTGAGCTCCAGGAACTAGTGCTGCTTACACTAATCACATACCGTACAGCAGGCAGGGAGTGCATCAGCCAGGTATTCCACAGGCAGGATAATCACCCTGGACCTGGACTGCCTTCCAAGTTCCTTGGCTACGGCCAGGTCTTTAACTGTATATGAGGCGGACTTCAGCGTGTTTTCTTTTTTTTCTCCCTTCTACCAAGTCACTTGACTCTCATTAAGATACCTAATTTATACTCTAAAGTCTAATATACGAGCCAGATGCCTTTACACGAGCAAAAAGACACAATATTTACAGGTTAGGTGCAGCCTAATACACTACACACAGGTTAGGTGCAGCCAGTCAATACACTAATCATAATCCAGAGTGTGATATCGAAAATAAGTTGGTGGGAAGGTTTTGTTAAAGATGTGTAGCATGTTGAGTAACTTTGCAATTCGCACAGCTTCAGAATTTACAATCAGTATTAGCAATTTCATAAAATATTTTCCGGACTACCTCACTTACGTCATTTTAAGGATCACCTGCCCAGCTTTTAGCTGATTTAGGCAAACATATGCATGCAAATATTTGCACATACACACACAGAGGCTCCATCCTCTTTTGAAATACCTGTTTTAATTAAAACCACACACAAACGAGACACAGCTCATTTCAGTTAAATTCACTAGCACTGAACACAATGCCTTACATTATTCAAGCAGACTGCACTTCCCTTTGCAAAATTACAACGGACAGAATCAATTCAGGGAAAAAAATTATTCGTGCCACTTAGCATGAAATTATAATAAAAATTATTAAAAAAATTAAATCTGTAAAAGCTCCATATCTCTGGAAAAGAAATATTTTCATCACAATGAAAATAATAAGGTTTCAAAAAAATCAAAATAACCTCAAGAAGCGTGCAGTGACCGTACCTGGGAAGCATCTTTGTCCCCGGAGCAGTTCCACTTTTCGAAATCCCTATAAACTCCTGTTGTGCCCGGCTGCCAACTCAGGTTAATAATAGCAATGAGCCATATTCATCCAAAACCACAAGACTGTCAGGTGACACACCGAGAGCCCTGAATTTAACTCAAACAAAAGACTCTCCATGCTGCGATGCGAAAGGCTTAATCCTAGCAACAGGAATCACGGAAACCACCTTAAGGGCAGCGGCGCCGGGGGTCGCACCGGGCTGCGCTCGCGCTGCCCCGCAGTTTCATAACCCGGATCCTGCCCCTCCATCCGCACCGCCCGCGGCTCCTGCTCGGGGAGCGGCTCCTGCCTCCGCCTCCGCCTGCGCTCCGCGGGTGCCGGCGGGACCAGCGCGCTGCCCGCGCCCGGCCGCGGCCGCCCCTCCGCGCTCGCTCCCACCACACGGTGCGCCGCCAGCCGCGCTGCCCCTCACGGCGGCCGGGGGCGCTCAGCCCGCCCCGGGGGGGGGGGGGCACAGCGGGGCGGGCTCCCCGCACAGCCCTCACAGCCCTCACCGCCCGCACAGCCCTCACCGCCCGCACAGCCCTCACCGCCCGCACAGCCCGCACAGCCCTCACAGCCCTCACAGCCCGCACCGCCCGCACAGCCCTCACAGCCCGCACAGCCCTCACCGCCCTCACAGCCCGCACAGCCCTCACAGCCCGCACCGCGGGCGGCCGGGCCGGCGCTCCCCGCCATCATGTGACCGCCCGTCAGCGCGGGCCACCTGCGCCCGCCATGCCCGCCGTGCCCGCCGCCATCCCCGCTCCCTCAGGGGCGCGCCCGGCCCCGCCGCTCCCGTTCCCCCCGCACGAAGGGCGCTCGGCAAGGCTCGGCAACGTTACAACGGGGGGCACCGCGAACGTGCGAGACAATCGGGTGGCAGCGGGGGGGGGGATGAAATACGTGAAATAATGCCCCCAAGGAAAACCCCACCAGCCCCACAGCTGCGAACGAGGGCTCCCCGACTGCTCCTGCCGTGCGAGGAAGGCTGCCCGGGCATCCCAGCAGCAGCCGATGCTGAACGAACTTTTTTTATCTCTAAACGGTAGGGGAGAAATGATAGAGGTGGACGGGGAAGTGACAAAGGAACTGTGCAATCCAAAACCGCAATGCACATCAAAAGTCTTGTCACGGGGCACATGTGGGGCTAATCACTCGTGCTCTGCATGCCTTAAATAAAGCTCAACTAATATAAGAGGGCAGAAGGCTGCAACATCAGAAATCCTACTTCGTTGTGGGTTTTTTGCCGCGTCTGAAAACCTACAGGTTTTGCCAATGTTTTTAACAGAAAACCAGCGAAAATGCATTTATCATCAGGATCTCCCGTTCCACTGCATCCCACAACGCAAAGCGCAGGACTGTGGATGGTTCCCCCGTACCACAGAGCAGGTGAGCTGATGTACTTGTTCACGGGCTCTGCCCCCAACAATCCCAAGAGTCCAGATGTTGTTTGCCCTGTGGAATGGATTCCACAGGGAAACACCAAACTCCCTCTTCTGCTACACATCTGGATTAAGTTCAGGCAGAAATCCTTAATCTATTCACACCACAGCAGTTTTGCTGCTGTTTTATAGGAAGGTAATATTTTTACGTTTGCTGCTGGGCAAGTGTTTTGACACAAAAGCAGTAAAACTAAAAAGAGATAAAACCATTATCTTCTGTTACCATGAATGCTTTACAGGAAGTTTCTCATTTAGAAATGAAGAGTTGAGGCCCTGACCCCACAAACACATACATTACACACTTGGCTTTTCACACACCACTAGTGCCAGGGAACTCAATGGAATTACTCACATGAGCAAAATTGGGCATGTGCTGTTTACAGGAGACCCATGCCTTAAACCCAAGTCTTGCCTTCAAAGCTTAAAATGCCAAGCTTTGGGAGATGTAAGCAGCAACATCTGACTTCTCCTACCTTCTTGATCTAGTGAAGGAATGTGCTGTGCACAGTAACTTTCTTTACCTGTGTGGCAAAGGCACGACTCTAAAGGTTACTGATGTCAAAAGTGACCTTTTTTCTTAGACATGCAATCCTGAGAAGTTCAGTGCCATGTATTATGTAAACATTTATTTACAGGAGTAACATCTAAGGTTTCCATTTTACCTCAGGGTAACCTGATGCGCTTCAAAGACAAGTGCTTTGAAAGCGGACCCAGCCTCCATCCAACAACTGACCAGGAAAAATATTGGAAGGAATTTCTCTGCAAATAGAGACAGACTCAAATTGTTCAGAGAGTAAACAGTGCTTTAGCCAGATCACTGAATATTTATTGCTTGAGGAAGGACTTCAGATACTCAGTGTTTGTTCATACACCATACCCATATCCAAGAAAACAGTCAGGCCTTTGTAAGATGAGATATGCACCATCCTCTTCTCTAGGTGTATATCCAAGCATCTCTTTGGAAGGGTAAAGGCTTTCTTTTGTGTGTGTGTGTGTATAAATATGAGCTTGAAAAACAAAGCTGGTAGTATTATTCTAGTTCAGAAAAACACCGAAATTAAAAAAATAGAGCTATCTAAATCTCCTGGTGTAGTCCATCGCCTTCCAGGGACGTATTTCAGTATCCATGCACATCCACCTGACTGCAGATGGGAAAGATGTGGGTGTTCAACCACACCCAACAGCCCTGAGCCCAGTGCACTCTCTGCAGACCCCCATGCCTGACCAGGGCTGGGGCACATTCTTTAACATATGTAAGCCAAAAAAACCCTCAAAACCAGACAGCACCAAAAAGAATTTGTCCCTTCATTTTATCCAAAGGCATTTCTGAAAACGTTTAAAACTACTGCAAAGGCTCATATGCACCTTTTGGGTATAAATCATCTGATTTTAAACGGAGCAGACAACAGTTTGCTCCAACCGCAGGCTAAGAAGTAATGAAATGATTCATTTTTGGTCTTCACTGCCTTAACGAGTTTTTTCAGTCTTTCTCCTGAAGGAAGGCTTCCCTCACACATGTTGGAAGCACACACAACAAAGAGCCAGTAAGTGAGCCAAGAAATGTTTATTGCTTAGTAATGCACGAAGGTAGGAGCTGGAAGCCACAGCAGACCAAAAGAGAGAAGACCAATTAGGATTTTATTTGAGATCTGACTAGAAATACTTGGACACCATTTCTCTACAAAATACTGGCCTCAGTAGGATTGCCACTGAGCTAGACTTCTAAAAAAATGTGGGTCTTGCGCATTTTTGTATCCCTGCAAAAAAAAAATTCCACTGCATTCCTCAGTGCTGGAGAGAAGGAGTGGGGGTATTAAAGCATGAACCTTCTGTATCTACCTGGAGCACATACACACACCTGCACACACGAACACAAGCCCAGCCAAAGAGCCAAAACGATGAGAAGGATCACTGCAAGCAGCCCTCAGGAGTTTCAATACCTGGGCCCCCTTTTCTTTAAAGGAAACCAGCTTTTTAAACAAATACTTTAAAAAGTGCTTTTGATATGCAGTAAGAAAAAAAAAACACCATAAATCAACAGAGAAGCAAAGGTTATAAACTCTCCATTCACAGGATTCTCACTACCAGCACGAGGCCTCATGACTGGAATGAACTGTCTCGACCAGCACTGTAAAGGGGCATCAGCACAACTACAAATCTGCCCGGGAGCATTCCTGGAGGGTAGGACATGGAACATTATCTCTCTTTTAAGAGCATGGACGCTGAGACCTCAGCAGATTGACCGTCCCCTTCACTGCTGTAACTTTTCAAGTCGTGATAAAAGACGATGAAAATAAAAATAACTATCAAAGTAAAAATCTGATGCATGGTTAAGCCACTGGAACATTGGTGTTTGTTTTGTATCACATTTCCAATCGCAATCTGCTATAAATAAGACACTGAACAAACCTCTATAATACCAACTGGTACTGCAAGACAAGAGGGCATTTTCCCCCTGCCAAACAGTTATTTTATTGTGTGCACTCGGGTGTGCAGAGCAGAATCTTCTGCTGTAGCTATTAAAAATAAAGTGTAAATAGCTCAGTATTGTGTGTGTCTAATGAAAAGTCGGGGAGAAGAAAGTTCCAATACAAACTGCTTTTGATGAGCACACATAGTTGTTGGAAATAAAGACCCTTCTAAAAGCACCCAGAATTGTGTAGTGCAGCAGAGGAGCGTTGTGGGGGGAAGGCTGTGTTCCCTCCTTTGTGCTCTACAGTTCTGGAGATGTCACGATAGCTTCAACAAGCCTTAAATCCACACTTAAAACTAACTCCACAGAACAAAAATCAAGCTCACAGGCTTGGATTTATCAACTGCAAAGTTTGCTTGAGGAACTTAATGGTGAATTGATGCTCTTTGTTTTGGAGATGGTGAATATTAATAGATGAGACGATGAAGAGGAAAGAAGATATATTACAGTCAAGGTTGACTGCAAGACCTCTCTTGCCATGAAAAGGAAGACATCTTAGAGGGATCACTGTAGCTCCACTATTGCTGTCAACCAATATTAATAATAATAACAAATCCTTGAGTGATTCTTGATGGAACTAGAGCACTTTGGTTGAGGAGTCCTAACATTTTCCCGTTTTTAATAGACAAACATTGGGTTTGTCTATTAAAACCCTCTACTTAAACCCTGTATTACAACCCTATTGTCTATATTTATCTTCAGCTTAGAGTGTCTTTAAGGCTTTTATTTTCATTCACTTCCCAGCAACTGTAAGGACTATGGCTGTTTTCTTTTGGCACCACTGCAAACTGAGATTCTCAATACATTACTTCAGGAGATACAAAAAAACAAAGCTTCAAGATGCATAACCAAATTGCTGGTATACTTTAGTTATGCCTGACATGCCAGGCAATTTCTGCACCAAGTAAACACATCTAAATAAGCTTTTTTTTTTTCTTTTTTTTTAATCAGACAGATATATCTAAAATTTTTTAAAGCCTAAAAGAATGTAAACAGCTGCATTTTTTTCTGTCATGCTTTTTAACTGTGAGCTGGGCTGGGGCGGGTGATGCTGTGCCAAGGAGGCAGCAGGTCCCTGCCAGGGCACCTGCCCAGATCCTTTCTCCACTGCAAAACCCCCTGGCCCGGCAGCAGGCAGCCAGGATAACCCCTGGGGGAGACCTTCAGCCTGGAAATGCCACTCCATGAGTGCCCAAACCACTGGTACATCCAGTGCCAGCGCACGGGGCAAGGAAACCACCGGTGCAGACCCTGGCCCTGCTGCACAGCCCTCCGCTGGGTCGGGGTGCAGGGAGCCATCTGCTCGTGCTGATTAAAACATCCTGTAATACTTGTTTTGTGAGTTTTATAAAGGGAAAAAATATTGCCTTGGTGGTGAAAGTCATCGGTGCAGGCAGCGTGGGGCTTGGAGCATTCCTTGGCTGCAGGCCACGGCCCTGTAATTGATTAAGGTGGCTGCACTTGTGACCGAGTGATAATTGAGAGCCCAATAAATCTCCACACAAGTATTTGCCACTCAAGAGATGGAAAGAAACTGCTATGGACCTTCGTAACGAGCTGCAAGCAAAAAAATGACCACTGATATTAAAAATATCAGGAATCCTCCCTCCCCGATCACTCCCAACTCCCGTGCCCAGCATTCACATTTTCAGTTACACCTCCAGGGGTGTCAAATGCACAAGGACTACACCTTCAGACTTCCAGCGAAGTCATCCCCAGCACAAACTCAAATCAGTCCAATTTCTCAACATTTTGTTGAGTACTTCCAAGTCTTCCTTCCCCCTACCCCAAGTCTCATTTATCTGCACAGGCAGCATTGCTTTAGCCTAGGTTTACGTGACATTCTTTCCTTGGAAAAAAAGAATTATTAAAAAAGCAAAGCTGCAGCTGTTCAGGGTTCCTTGGAAGAGAAGGAAGACAGATGTAAGTAGTTATTCTCTAAAGATTCACAGGGATCGGTGCCTGAGCAGCATTTTACTCTGTCCCTCATGTGACTGTTTAATTAGGTGTTGATTCACTCAGTCATGAGACACAAGGAAACAGGGCTGCAAGCCCCAACGTCAAAGAAAAAGTAATGCCTGTTCTGCCAGTTTCTGTATTAGCAAAGCACAAAGGGGACATCCAGTTCTGAGAAGCAAAACTCGTGTTTCCTTGCCCATAAACCAAATCATCAAATCGCTTCAGCCTTTCCATATTAAAAAAAAAAAAAAAAAAAAGAAGACAAAAAAAGCCCTATGAATTACTTCAGAGGAAGATGCTTGTGAACTCCCTGATTGTTCTCCACTGTCAGAGCTGGGACCAGTGTGAGTGTCCAAGGGTGAGCTCCCCGGCCAGGCTGAGCAGGGTGTGCCCTTCCATCTGGTAATCCAGGTCCAAGCTGCTTCGGGACACCGGGCTTTCTTCTGGGGTTGGTTTGTTTGTTTGCTTTTAGAAAAAGAATACAAGCTATTTTGCTATGTCTTTATTCCTGTTGTTAACTGAATTTCTTAGTACCAAAAAGCTTTTCTGTTATGGGGTCTGGTTGCCATAGGAACAGGCTTTAAAAATATCAAAGAAATTTGCAGCACATGGTAAACCAATTTCACAAACTGTGTATACGTTTGTAATAGGAAAAGCTGGCGGACAATTATTTGTATGTACTCAGTTCAACCGAGGTCTGACTAGGGATAATCCCAAAATGCTGCTCTCAGTCCAAAGCCTGGGGTTGTAGAGAACTACAGTGAACTTCATCTTGCTGTGTTACCAGGTCATTTATCAAGACAGTCACATAAAATTAACAGATGACGATCATTTTTCCAATGAAGGTGACATTTAAGCTCAGTGTGTCACCGCAATGGATTAAATGCCAAAAGCTCTTTTCCTGAAGAATACTACACTAAACCTTTGATTTTAAAGGTGTGTGTTTAGAGTCTCACCCTCTTCATTTGTGTAGATTTTACCACTTATTTAAAACACATGCCTAATGCTAAGCACATGAGCGGCTTCCCTGGGAGCAATCGAACTACTCACAGACTTAAAGCACATGCTTAAGCAGAGTGCTGACTCAGCCTTATTGCCCCCTCAGACTGCACCGAAACCCCTTCTCAGTTACACAGGAACAACTGCAAACTAAAGACGGGGGATGATTGTACGAACAAGCAGAACAAATTAATATCTATGGAATGAAATCCCAGGCTGCCCTCTCTGTACGTGATGCTCATTTAGACAGACATCCCACGAGCCCTAATGATAGATCCTCCCCATGAATCAACAACTGGCTGGCACCGTCACATGCCATCTAAGCATCTCCAACACCTCCCAGTGTCCAGTGCAGTGCTTGGCCCAGTCCTGCAACCCTTCTGCACAGAGTGGGACCTCCGGCCATAGCAGCCCAGGAGCCCTTAACCCGTCCCTCAGCTAACCCTCGCAACTACTAACCACCAAGTTCCCTGCATTTCAACACTACTGCCAGGCTCGGAAGCAGGAACAATTAAGAATGATTTCATAGCTCTGCCAAATAACACTAATGAATATCTAGGTGGACTGGATCTATCCTACAGCTGCTTTTCAGGAGGGAAGAGTTTTCTTGGCTCCAGCCCATGGACTGAACATCCCTCCCTTACTGGCTCTACAAGTCAAACAGGCCTCTACCTAATTTGCAGAAGGGATGAGATCTTGATTTGCACAGATATTGAAGAGCCCCAAGACTACTGTGAGGAGCCCAGACTGCTCAATTCTCCAAGGCAAGAGTCATGCTGCTCAACTGTTTTCCAAATTAAGCATGCAAAGGTGACCTGAAACTATTTCAGGTAGATCTATATAGAGCAGACACTAAAGACATTGCTTGACTTCGCTTTTATGTAACTCATAAGGACATGAGGACAAATAAAAATCAGATGCTTGAACAAGCCACATGGCCATCCAACTTCGTTTAATATTGCCAAAAAAACACAGACTGGCAGAATAATGGAGCAGCCTGGCACCTACAAACAAATGCACTAAAACTGTGATACCTGAGCAATTTGGTTCCCAGAAGCAGCAGAGCACATAAGCATGTTTTTAGCTACCAGCTAAAACCTGCTCAAGCTTTAAACCAAGCTTAACGAAGTGCTCTGCTGGGTTTGCTCTCCTGTGCTTTGCTTACTGCCACAGGGAGCTCTGCACCCTCAGGCTTTCTGCTAGCCCCTTCAGTTTTCTCAGCCTCGTTACATGCTCACAGTTTTGGGTTTCCAAGAATGGCAGGAATGGAAAATACAATGTAGGACTGGCCATTGCCCAAACTTTTCAACACAGCCATCCATCTAGAGGGATTTTCCACTGCAGAACTGAACTGGTCAAGTGTTACTGAGAATCCCACAGCACAGATACATGGAAGCTCTAAGCATCAGCTGAGCACAGCTCCTACATGTCCACAGAGCTTTTCTCACAGATAAAATCCTTGTCCGTGATAACAAAACTGCAGGTTCAGCTCGGTGTGCCCTCCCTGGGTATCAGCACAGAAACTCACTCCAAACACACACCTTGCTTATCACGGGATTGAGCTGGAACACACAGTCCAAAGCAGCTCTGCCTCACAGAATCAACAGAATCACTTGATAAAACCTACATTGTTCCACTGGGAGAGGCTGTACTTAATCAAGATTATAAATATATATATTTAGTGTGTGTTCAATAAACCCCTTTTTGCCAGTGGTAACGGATTTGATGAGAAGGCAGTTCCAGACACTCCCAGCCACCACAGCTTGCCAGCAGATTTTAGACCGTCCACAGGAGCATCCCTAAGATGTGGGAACTCGAAGAAGCCTAGTGCTTCAGGTATCCTGCTGTGAACCAGCCACAGCACCCCATGAAGCTCTTTATTCCACTGCATCAACAGGAAAGAAAGGCTCACGTGCTGGACAGCAATAGCTGTCAATGCCACCAGGACATTTTGGACGGGGCCGTTCTGTTGCACATTTTTTGTATTCTGAAAGGAGCTGTTGGCAGAGTCATCGCTCCCTTGGCTCTTCATTTCCCCTTCCCCTTCTCCTGCTCGTGCACGTCACTTGATGTGACACAGCAGTAACCCCAAACAGGACGCACCCCACTGCTTGAGGCAGGAGGAGTAGGGGACAGTACAGCACCCAGGGGAACCCTTCAGAAAGGAGAGGCAGCACTGCAGGGCTCAGGCAGGACAAAACTAAGAGGAGAACAGAAAAATGGGAGGGAAAGCGAGCTGGGCTTTGATTCTCTCTGTGTGCGTGTGTGTAAATAGTAGTTCCCAAAGCAGAGCACGAACAGGGGCAGGGACAGTGAGGGAGGCATTAGGAGGAACAAGGAATCCCAAGCAAAATGAGTCACAAAATCATTAAGGTTGGACAAGATCATCCAGTCCAAGCTTCGACCAAATACCACCCTGTCCACTAAACCATTAAATCCTGTAAAATGTACGTATTCAATCACAGCAGCACAATCCAACTGCTTCCAGCTACACTTGCACATGGACCTCTGTAACCTTCTGAACACAGAGCAACTCCAAAATGCCACCACTTCATACTCATTACACTCACTTCACACCCAGCAGTTCCAGCCTGGCTTTTATTTTTTGTACTTAGCCGCTGTCAGCATTCATGTTATTCTTTCCAAACAGAAGCCCACCGGACCCCTCTCCCCCCTGTCACCATGCAGGAGGTGTTCCCTGTAATTTTCTTTTCCCCTGTTTTCTGTATCCGTACAGATGAGAACAATTGCCATTAGTGAATTTTACATTATTCTGCATGGTTTTTTCCTCCAGTGCGGGCATAGACTAATGTCACCCCCTGAGTGTAATTTAGCTGATTTGTCCTGCTAGCTACTGACAGAAAAGATCAGGCTTTAAATGAATATATACTGTATATTCAGGAAAAACCAACAAAACCCCAAACAAACAAACAAAAAACATGCCACCTGGTGTCTTCACCTTCTGACCCCAACGTGAGATAAAGTCTTCCATGGCACATGAACACAAACTACCCACCAGCTCTGTGAGCCTTCTTCAGTTCAAAAGGAAGTGTAATAGCATGTTTTAAATAGCTACATTTTCAGGCTAATCAAAATTATTCATTTATTGATAACTGCACATAAAATACTATGAAAAAAAACTACTAAAATTTAAAGCAAGTAAATTAATCTTATACCAAAGTGATATTTTTGTTTATCTGAAAGAAGTTTGATAAACATTTCTTTATAAAGATATAATTCTGTTTTAGTCTCTAAAGAAGTTAAAGTTGCTTTGATTCTTTTTTAATTCTATACTTTTTAATTATGTCTGTTTTGAAAAAAAAAAAGAGGTCAGGAGTTCATGATTAGCATCTCCTGGATGACTAGAAAATACACTCAGTTAAGAAACCACCATGCTCATTTTCACAGCTTCTTAGCCCTCCATGCTGTCAGTAGAACAAGTTCCTTTTGTACTTAGCAAGTAATTTCCAGTAACTCACAGCAGCTGAAATATGTTTAAGTACTGAGAAAACCAACCACCTTTTTCTGTCTGACTATTTAAGTTTTATGTCAGAGTTTGGGCTGCCTTTAAATAGAAACACAGTTAGCACTGTAAGCCAATTCACGGCCCTGACATTTGAGGCATTTCTTTAACTCTGTCTTAAGGGGTAGTACTGTTATTTTTCCTGTAGGAACAAGAAAATTCTGGCAGACTACTTCTTTAACAGCTTCTCAGAAGCTCAGATAATGCCATTCAACTACAGCAAGCTTCTGAGCAGAGGCACACGCTCCCCCCCCGATCTGCAGCCTGTGCCCTGCTCACCCAACCCCTCAGCTTAGTTTTCATTAACACCTGAACTAACATAGCTTTTTCTATCAATTTCTGGTGTCAGATTCCATGAAAGTGAGTAAACAAACCATTCAGCCAAATCTCCAAGTGGCAAGAACATTTTCTAGGTAGGGCTTCACAGGGCCTTGGGGGTGGGGGGGGGAGCGCAAAAATACCCGACAAGAATCTCATTCATTCCATCCAACTGCTCACACGTGATGTGCTTCCTTCTGCCCGATTGTCCTTTTCCATAAGCAAATCACGGCAAACTAAGTGCCGAGCCCACTGGCTTTGGAGGCCTGATTTTCCCTGGGACGTGCACAGGACAAGAGAAAGGTGGGTATGGAGCAGACAGTTATTGGCTGGAAAGCAGAACAGTTCAGCAGGCAAAGGTTTTGATATTCTGGTATTCACAGTACTTCAGGACTGGCCTTTCTTGTGGTCACACTGCAGCTGTTCTCTGGGCACGCTGTGGAGCCACATGGCCACTGTCTTCCTGCAACATGCCCCGACCCTGGCTGTCCCAGGTCCCTTCTGACATGCCCCTGGAAACAGGACTGTGATGAGGTGCAGCCAGCTCAGAGCTTCACTGGTACTACTGGGCAGGAGGCACCCAACAGCACCCACAGGATTTTCACTGAAGTCAGAGAAACTGAGCTCGCTCAGACTTCTCACAGTCTCCACCAGGCACGATCAAAAGGTTCAGAAATTACCGAGGGGAGCGCAGGGCCAAGCGCTGCACTCTGTGAGCCACCATTTCCATGGCTACTGAGGCTAAAATAAAACAAAATAAGGAGGCATATAGCAAAGCAACCGCTCCTCTGGGCAATGCTCAAACAAGCTACCCTCCCTCTCTTTGAGTGGAAAACGACACAGGAACTGGGGGGGAAGATACTGCTCTGGCTCAAACAGGCACAACGCCAGGACCTCAAGTCAGGGCTGAACTGCGCTCAAAGTTTCTTCATTTATCAGCTGAAACAGATGGCAGAGAACTGTAATTTGGCTCCTGTTTCTTCCCAGCTCTATAGCACACAAACTGAAAGAGTAGAGGGTTTTTGGTACTATCACAAGTTTTATGTTTTGTTGACATTTTGGCTGAAGCAAAGGAAAAACATTTGAAGGCTCTGCGAGTGAGGCACTCGCAGATCTGGAGGAGCATCAAACACCATGAACACACAGGGCACGATCAGCATTCATAGTAAAGGAAATAGGACGTATTTTACTCATTTTAGGCCAAAATCAGTACTGACGATGTTGTGGAGAGATCCTGGAGAACCAGGGCAGCACCAGTGGTGTGCGTCAGATCGTTCCCTAAACGACACTGGCATCACTGCCGACTCCTTCACCTGGACAAAGTCGGGGTTTCTTTCAGGGCCAGAGTTTCAAGGACAGACACTACATAAAGCTGGCAGATACCCAGATTATCACCCAAAAATATCAGACAAGATTGTTAAAGAGAATTTTCACATACAGCCAAACTGCTGAAATCCAAGGATATGATAAGGACTACGAAATTAGTTTTTTAGAAAAGACAGAAAACTTTATACAAGCACGTTTTACTTGCAGATGCATGTTACACGCATGCACTGGTAATACTTTATATGTAGATTGGTGAGTATTTTGTGCTGCAATTCACGTGTTTGAACAAGTTTCTCTGCAGTGTATTGTGTTCTGAATAATGGTATCTCCAGAAGCTATCAGTTTCAGAGAAGAAAAGGTCGTTTAGGCAAATGTGCGGAATTACCACAATTAAAAGCTTCGGCTGAGCACTAAACAACAGCACCACGCATTGTTGCAAAAATAAATAAATCCTTTTCGATACCAAGAATACATAATAACCATTCACACTCCTATGAAGCAGAACACATTTGGGGCAGGTGTGGTTAGAAATGAGTGATCAGTCCTGCAGGGATGGCCCCTTTTGCATGCAGGGGTTATGGCCACATTCCTCAGGCACAACAGAATCACGAGTGTATTTTGTGCAAATATATTTCCCACATAAAAATATTTCCCATATATGAATGCTGCTGCTACTACTCGGTGTAAGGTGGAGCAGCCAGTGCATTAGCAAGTCATTTACAGATAAATAAAATTACTTCCTGTTTTTAATGGGTATAACTTTTTTTTTTCCCCTCCAGCAGATATTTTATAGATTAAGGTTCTCTATCTAATACCACAAACAGAAAATTTTTCAAGTCCTCAGAGACAAATTCTGCTCTTGGCCAGTTCTGGAATCCACGCTGTGGATTCGCTGCTGCAACTGAGCTCTGCATTTTTCCTGACGTTACTCAGGGCCATGTGATCCTGCAGACATCCAGCTCCAGATGTAGCCATGGGAGGGAACACAACCTCTGAGCACGAAAACACGCTTCTAAAGTGGTCACCTCCAGCATTCAGCCAAAACTGCAGCACAAGTTTCAGGCTCCAAGTCACGCTGGACCAGTTTATTCCAGCACAGAAGCCGGGATGCATCCAAATTGTCACCATGAGCACACTCTAACTCGAAGCATACACACAGCATGGGATAAAGCCCTTTGAAAACACAAGGACAATCCATCAGTCAACCAGAGGAGCTGATCATCCCAAGGCAGCAAGGTTTGTGACATGACGCGTGTCAACACACCTTCAGTCACCTGAACGGTGGAATTGTTTTGGAAAAGGAGACCTCACACGCTCTTGGTACATCCTCGTGCCCTGTCACCTCACCTGGAGAAGGAAGGGGAAAAACCAGAACCCTCAGGTTCACAGAAACACCCTCCCACAGCGCTTGCCAGGGGAGCCCAAGTGTAAGGAAGCATTTCTTCTCCAGTGTGTCTGCACGTCCGTGACTTACTCCAACTGCTCCTCAGAAAGTTTTCTGATTTCGAGGAAGGAGCTGAAACGCTGGCAGGGGGGCCGAGAAGGTGCCTGTTGCAGGAGCCTGCAGCTGGCCCGGCCGAGGCGGCCGTGCCACGGGGAGGAGGCCGAGCTGGCAGCACCGACCTCGTGATGCCCAGCGCGGGCAGGGCGACCTCGTGACGCCAAATTCTCCAGATCCCAGCCACCACAGGACGTGCCAGGAGGAAAGGCAAGAAGGGTGACCCTTCACCCGTCAGCTCACTTGGTGAGGAGCTTCAACTCCTTCTAAAAAGGCAGCACAGAAACGAGTGGAGGGTTTTGCACTCCACGTTCCCTGTTCCAAGGTGATGGGAAGAAGCTGAGGTGAAGCGAGGGGCAGGCAGGGTGAGTTCCCACAAGCACAGGGGAAAACTTTCCAGGGCACAAAGTCAGGTAGGCACAAGCACCCCAACAGTTTAGAAATTATTTGGTCCTTCTTTGCGTTCACGTGCACCTAAAATGCTGAGGATGCCAATCCAAGTTAATTCCTGTGGATCTGATGATAATACGAGTAAATAATCACCAGATGAACTGCCAACCCTCCGATTTACAGCTCCTCCAGCCACTGCACGGACCCAGCTTGCAGCACTGCCTTATTCAGAGCTAGCACCTAAGTTTCAAGGACATGCTGGACGTTTTAGCAGCAGCAGTTCCCACCTGGAGAAGCATTTGGGAGAACTACAGAGTGGTGGCGGCAAGGAGGGCTCGGAGAGCAGGCCCTCCAGCCAACTATCTCCAAGCTGCAGAGGTGCTTACTGGAGCCTTGCAGTTTTTATGTCCCTGCTTCCAAGCTGAAAGTTGACTTAAAGCACTGGAAGGTGCATAAAAGCTCAGATGACAGGAAATGCAAAACAGAATTTGGCAAAAATGAAGTACTTTAGAAAACAGCAATATATTTCAAAATACAAGCCAAAGTCATCATAGCAATAGAGAAAACTGCACATAAATCAAAGTGAAGCATTTATTAAAACTTGCTACACTCAAGCTAATGAAGGCAACCAAAAAGCCAAAACCAAACTACTTCCAGAGAGATTACAGAAGAGCTGGATTTTTTTTATAAAATCCAAACTTAGAAGGACATTAAAGGACAGAAATGAGCTTAATAAAAACACAACAACATTTCAGAAGTTTAAGAATTTGAATAGCCTTAAAAAATTATGGAACAGCTTTTTAAACTCATCAGATAACTGGAAAAGATGAAAAGCTGGAGCTATTACAAAATGAAGTCCAGATAAAGCTCTTTTGGAAGACAGAGTTTGAGGTGGTGAAATTCCAGGAGTTTTACAAATACTGGCAGAAATGCCAGAAACGAACAAAAAATTCAAAACAGACTATTTCTTTAATAGCAGGTTTGGGTCAGACTGGCTGGATGCATTGACAGCACTGCTGAGGAACAGCTTTGGAAAGCCTTGTGCAGAGCTGTTAGGATCAGGAATTTGCTGGCTGCATTGCTCACAAGGACTGACACAGCTTGGCAAGAGATCTGCTTTTCCCTGGGCTCAGCTGGGCTGTACACAAAGCTACCTGCTGCTGGGAGAAAAGACATTTTGTGGGTAAAACTTCTCACTGGCAAAATCAATGTCAAGACAACTTTTATGTCCCTCCTTCACCTTACTCCAGCCTCCACTTTAAAAAGTCCCTGCTTACTTGTTATTAAATGTTTCTGAGTCTCTCTGCACTTCGCTTCAAGAAATTAGCCTCTGGTTGACGAAGCAATTATGCCTTTGTAAGAAAGCATGTACCATTTTTACTGTGCAAGAACAATAGCTCTGCAGAGGAGCTGGCTGGTGAAGCATCTCTGTGTCAAGCCACCCATTTCCAGCTCTAGGTTTACTGCAATTCCCGTGATGAATCCTGCTGCCAAAAATTTCCAAATGCGAAAGGAAACAAATCTCAGGATACCATTTAAAGTCGCTGCCACAGGGAATAGAAAGAGTCTGGGCCGATGGGGGATGCTTGCCTAGACAGATTTCAGGAAATACTACTTTGCAGTCAGCCTGAGGCCTTTCCTATCTCAGGAACCTCCAAAGTATTCTCCCTATAAAGGAGCAGCATGTGCTACACAAAGACCCCCAGAAAGCACATTTCCAGGATGACCAAAAATGGCTTTTTCCATAAGTAAAACATTTAGAGTCATTTATTCCTGTATCTCAAAACTGCACTGGTTCTTAAAATTACCCAGATAACCAAAGCAAAGCCCTAAAGGAAGAACGTGCCCAAAGATACCCCACACTGTTGGTAAGACTCGAAACTGGAAGGGGTTCTGTCAAGCTTGAACAATCACCACGCAGCTGTACCTCTCCAACAGGTGCTTTAACAAGAGCAAAGCAGTTTGCAAACAGCACTGGAATGCCCCTCGGGGTGAGAGGGCTCTTTAGAGCTCCCTAGATTAAAATAAAAGAGACACTGAAGCTTTTATTGAGCTGTAGTGCAAAAAGAACTCCTGATTAATAATCCCTCTATCCTCCAGCGAGGCAGGAAGGATGTCCAGAGAGAGAAGGGAACAAGTATTTCAACTTTACACAGAAGATGGAAAAAGCCCCCACCGAGTTTCCCTCCTACAAATCGTACAAGCCCCTTAATTCAGCACCACAAGACCACCTCCCTCCCTCTGCCACAGGTCAGCAGTGCCCTGAGCCCAACCAGCACCCAACAGACACACTGTCCTTCCTGCAGAGCCTCTGCTGCAGCCCTTGCAGCTGTATTTACCCCTGGAAAAACTGCCCACACACCTTGACAACAAAGACAGAAACCTCTCAGTAATTGACTGAGCCCGTTTGGAACAGCTTCGTGTATTTTTACAACAGCAGCCGCTTTCAGTCTAAAATTCCAGAAGACTGCTTACCTGAAATTTTCTATTCCTAATAACTGTGGGAGCCCAAGGCTGGGCTGAGCTCTCCTGTCACCAGCAGCCGCCAGTGCCAGATGCTACAATATGGCCAAGAGCTCCTATTTATAGTAAAAGTTACCCTCGGGGAAAATCCACTCACGTGATTATTATTTGCAGTAGACAGCAGGTACTCTACACCTTGGAATTTAAGGGCTTGTCTCTTCCCTAGAATACTTGCAGGTGTTTCTGTGTTTCTTGTAAACAGCTTTTACCACTAAAATTTTGAATATTCTTGCTCACCACATGAATGTCAAGCTGTGCTGAGAGATTTCAGCCCAAGGGCCAAGCCTGCCAATTGCCTTGGATTAAACTGAAGAGCTAAAAGACTAATAAGTAGTGGATCTATTATAATTTCCTAAGGTTTCTTCTGTAAAATAAAGTGCATAGAAATATATATATATATTTAAAAATATCTATAAATGGCAAACTGGCACCTCAGCAAATATTTTACAGTTGCTAACTTACTGGTCACATTACTAATCCTGTCAACTTCTCCAGCACCCGGTTCTGAAGGGTTTTACACTGCCTGGCTAGACCCAGGCTCACCAAATTTCACACACCCACAGCAGAAAGAGATTCTGGGCAGGAAATGAAACAAAACAAAAAAAACAAAAGGAAGAAGAAAAAAAAAACCACAAAGAAAACAACAACTAAACAAAATACGTTTCCCCTGAAAAGCCTTGTTTCATTTTCGTAAAATGAGTGTAAGGTCAGACAAGTAGAATTCGTAAATTTACACAATAAGCCTGATGGAAATGCAAAATATAGTAACAGTAAAAAAACCAGAGCATCTAAATCCTCCTCAAATGTCCAGCTATACTGATGTCACTCCACAGTAGTTGGGCTTTTCTCTCCAAGCACTTATTATTCACAAAATACAGTAAGAGAATGTGTGTGTTTTTATGGTTGCTCTACACAGTCTCCTCAGTAGGATGACAAAGCTTTCAAAGTGAAGACAGTCAAAACTAAGAGTGCTCATAATATTTGGAAAACATTCTGTTATTTAGAATACAAACAGATAATAATGTATCAGTCCACAAATATCACCCTGCCCCAATGGAATTGATGAGGCTGTTGCATTCAGGTTCACTGGAACCAGGATTAGTTAAACTCCAGAGTGCTTGTTCCCAGTGCCTAAAGACTAAGCTTCATAAATAACAGTCTTTATTTTGCGTATTATCCCAAAGTTTCACCAGGAACTGATAATCCTCACCATGTATGATCTTAACTACAGGCTTATCCCCCTTTGGACAATGAAAGCAGCTGTTGGGCAACGTGCCTAAAGGGCATCTGTATTAGTCTTCAAAAACTACTCCTTGGCTCTCCTAAGTCAGAGCTGGGTCTCCCACCCTCCCCAGAGCCTGTCCCTGCAGTTTGTGCCTGCGGATCCACCAAAAGATCCCAAGTGCAAATTCCCCAGTTACCAGGGACAGTTTGCATCACACAGTGAAACAGCACTATGTCGAGGGAGGAGGGAAGAGCAGGTGGAGGGACATCCTTTTTGAATTTCAGGCTCGGTTTTGCCACAGAAAGATGCAGGTAACGAGGGGAGCAGAGACCTGGCCAAGCACTCCTTTCAACACAGGTGGGATTCCCCCATTTCTGCCCCAGCTCTGCACTGCAGCTGGTGCTTTAACCAGACAAAGCCATCACTAAGGCAAGGGAAAAGGGAAGACAATTACACAGAGCAGTCCTAGTGCCCCTTCACTACCAAGGGTCCAGTATTAAGCTGATTTGGAAAATAAGATGACACCAACAGCACTAAAACGCCTTGTTTCTTAGACAAGATCATTAAAAAAAGGATCCACTTTCACAGTGAGTAGCAGAGGGGTGTGCAAGCACCTGTGATCAGTGTCCTTAAAAGCTGCAGTGTCCAGGAGCGTGTCCTGACACCATGGGGGACTCAAACTCCATCAACACCCTTTGAAAATCCTGATGCTTCAATAACCGCAGATACACTATTATCCACCTAAACTACTCACATACTGCAGCTAAAAGCGATGTCTCACCACAGAAAATGAAACCCACGGGTCAGAGGCAACCCAAGGGCCGATCGTTTGCAGGTACAAATTTCAAGGCGGCGGGTGGGAGGGGAGCCCCAGCACCCTGTCAGAAGTGCTGCAAGACGCGCATAACTCTTACTAATGGAGCAGGTGGCGTTTGCATCCAGGTGGCAAACTGCGCTCCAAAGCGACTTTGCCGGCTGTCTCTTCCCCACGCCGGCCAGGACGCGGACACGAGCGCGGTCGTTATCCCCCCGTGGAACGGCACTTATGTCAGAGCCACAAAAACGACCCGTGTCCGCAAACAGCAGCCCGGGGGGGCCCCGCACAGAGCCCGTGTGAGCCCGCGGGGGTCCCGGCCCCGCTGCCGGAGCCGCACCAATTCCAGCAGGCACCGCGCTCCCCTCCGGGACTGAACTTGGCGCGTTCTCCCCGTCCTGCCGCCGCCCCCCCCGGGACCTGCCCGCCCGTTCGCCCTCCCCGGAGGGCACGGCGGGGTCGGGGCCCCGCACACAGCCCGGGGAAGGGGCAGCACGGCGGGCTGGGGGGCTCCGGCCGGCGCTGGGAGCAGGGCAGGGCAGGGCAGGGAGCGAGGGGAGGCACCGCGGCGGCCCCGACGTGGCGGTCCCGGGGGGTGCGGAGGGGCCGGGGCAGCGGGGGCACCGCGTCCGAGCGGCCCCGGGCAGGGCAGGGCAGGGCAGGGCAGGGCAGGGCAGGGCAGGCAGGGCAGGCCACTCGCCCCCACGGCCGGGCAGCGAGCGGGAAACTCGGCGCACAAGTCCGGGGCAGGGCAAGGCAAGGCAAGGCAGGGCAGGGCAGGAGCGCGGCCCCGTCCCGCTCACCTGAACGCGCAGTCGTCGCGGGCGTCCCTGGCCGGGCAGATGAGCCCGTGCTTCTTGTTGAAGAGCTTCTGGAAGAGGGTGGGCGGCATCTTGGGGCGCCGCCGCCGCCGCTGCCCCCCGCCGCCGAGCGCCGGGCTCCGCGCAGCGCCGTGCCCTGCCCGCGGCTCTAGTCCCGCCCGCCCCGCTCCATTCGGTGTCACAGTCATATGACAGAAATTAGTCACCGCCGCTGCCAGCAGGGGCGGGCCGGAGGCGGCGGGGCCCGGCCGGGCCCGGCCACACGGGCCGAGGGAGCCCCGCCGAGCCGGGGCCGGACCCTCGGGGGGTCCCTCGGGGGGTCGGGCCGGGCCGGGCGATAACGCCCCGCTGCGCGTTCCTGCTCCGGACGGAAGTTCGGGACGGGAGCCGGGGGAAGGCGGGGGAGGTCGGGAGAGAGGCACCGCCGCCTGCAGGGCTGCACCGAGACCGGCCCTGCCCCTTCCCCAGACCCTGGAAGCACCGCTCGGCCGCGACGACGAGCACAACCCGCAGGGAAGGGGGGAACGCGTGGGTCTGGTGGCACAGGAAGCCATCAGCGCAGGTAAAACACCCAGCCACAAAACGGCGTTCAGGACACAAAGCCCAACGAGTCAATCCCGAAACAAATTATAAGGATAAAAAAATATAAAATGATAGATTTTATTACAATCGAAAGGATCTGAGGATTTTTTGCAAAACTCTTTATTAGTTAATAAATGTAGAAGTGAAATAGAAATCCTGGTAACAGTTAACACTGTCCCCTTCAGCGTATCACTGTTCGGATGCAACACTGCTAGGGAGTTTAATTAAGGACTGACAAAACTGACTGACTCATCTGCTTTCCCTACAAAATGGAATTAAACTAAAACAACCTCTGATGTAAGATTAAATGAAGCAGATTCTTTTTAAGGCACAATTTAGTGCATGTGTAACGTAACTACACAACAATTCTTCACAATCACCCATCTGTACGAATTTTGTTTTTCGCCTAGCAGAAGTTGAAGATAATTCTAACAGAAAACAGAAATTGATGTTTAGATGCATCCCTTTGCCCTTGATCTGTAGGGAAGACACACCTTGTCTGACATAGATTTGTACATGACCAACCTTTACATCCTTTCACCAGGTTTCGAGGTGGGCATGTAAATACAGTCTCAAATACAAGAAGTCCTCAGGGAACACTACAAATGGATAAAATTTTGGCCAGGACGTGTAACTCAGGTTTCAGTAATTTCACAGCTTAGAGCAATGAAGATTTAGCTATCAGTGTAGCTATCAATTCCAGCTGATAGAGCCCCTTTAAGAGTAAATATTAACCTGTTCCCAAACACCTAAATTAACAGGAGTTTATTCCGATAGGCTTGACTGTCAGACCTTAATCGAGGGAGGGGAGGAAGGACAGTGAGAGAAAAAGGATGGGTACAAATGTAATCATCCACTTTCCCATAAAAACCACTCTGTAGGCAAACATACCTACACAAAGAACATGAACTTCATTGTCCATTCAGTACGTGCTGATTTGGGCCCCGAGCCTCTCCTTTCTGTGTCTGCAGATTATGAACCAAAGCTGAACCATTTGCATGCAAGGTCCTGACCCTCCACCAGCCTGTACATGTACCCCTGCAGCACTCCAGTGCAAGAAGCAAACATCTTCCACCATCTCTGAACACTTCAAGTCAAAGTCTCCCAGAAGTGCACTTCAGATAACAAAAATAACTGAACAGTGTTAATGAAAAACCTCTTACGGATTTATGTACAATACATTTACTCAACATGCATCTGCCATGCACAATTCCCAGTGATAAAGGATTATCAGAGTTCCTGCACGGACTGACTCGCTCGGAGCGATTCCATTCAAGCCATTAAGGCTTCATCATGTCTGGGACGTGACAGAGCAGCCCTGGTGACACTGAACAGATTCCTCTCCTGAATCACTGCACAAATAACCTCCTCTGCCCTACCCATTAACTGGCCACGACCCATAACCTTTATCCACCAATATGGAAGAGCCAGTTTCCACTCTGAATGAAATTTTATGTAGTTGTTCTTCAGCTGAAAACCGAACTATGGGAAAATGCCTTTCCTTTGAGAAAAGCAGAACAAGAGTAGAGATTGTTCTGGCCTCTAAATGAATTTCCTTCCCTGGGGGAGAGAGCTAGCCTGGTAATTAATTACACTTTCTCTGAGAGTCAGACAAAAGATGAAAATAAGAAGCAGTGCTTTCATAACTGAAGGGAAGGACAAGAGATTGTGGTTCCTGATATTTCTGCCCTCATCACATCACGAAAAACAGAAGCAAAACACAGCAATATTCAGGCTGCTACAGCTACCTCCACAGTTACAGACCGTATGTCTTTCTCTTGGACTTTCCAATTAATTTACCAGTATTAGTCTGTCTCTTGTACAAAACTACCAGATGGTCTGGGGCAAAAGAAGTGTTTTTTCCTAGGACTTCTAGAATACCATTACAATAAACACATCTTTATTCAGGACCATCTTTTACTTGAACAATCGTCATAATCACAACTTACTAGATAAGTAACTTTCAGTTTTGCTCAAAAGTACATCAAGGAGTTCACCTCTATCTCCCAGGGCCTCTAGATTCTTGCATAATTACTAGTGACTATTTGCAAGAACAAGGATATTGATAATTAGAAGATATCTGATAGGACTCCAAGGAGTTATTGGTAGAACTCATTCTACTAATGCTTAAAAAGAGAAAAATAGCTTAATTGCATAATTTTTAACCTTGAGCCACATAGTATGTTTATACAATACTTCATAGCCTAATCCAGCAGCATTTATTTGCATTTCCTTCTACCCCAGAGCAATGGGGAAAGGCTCAGGGTTTGAACTTTCAGAGGTATTTTCAAATGTACTCAAACTGAAGCTGTGAATTTTGTATGTCTTCTTAGCATACCCTTTTTGGAAATACAAAGCCATTTTCTCCAGAGTGATAACACTGAGAAACAGACTTTTGAAAGCCATACTGGCATTTTGAAACATCAGAAAACTTCCCTTCTTGTCCAGAAAAGACTCAGGGTGTCGTAGTGAGAACACTGTAGGGATCCAAATCCCTTTAACCTGCAGTGAATTCAACTGGAAAAAACTGTGCTCTTGAGAGTGTTCTCTGAGGCACTTGGCACACCGAGAATGACATTTATGAATTAACCATCCACGAGCGGAACGGGAAATTATGTGGACATTTTGTGAACAGTCAGCTGGAAATCCAGAATGCCAGTACCCAGCTCCTCACACAACTCACTGTTAAAGGGTTTTCCCCACCACTGTATTCATGTAAGGCATTTACTGCTGTCTGTGCCTGAGGCCAGTAGAAGACACAGCGACCGAGAGCTGGGATATTACAGACCACGTGAGCTGGGACGGGCAGCACCCCGAGGTGGCTGGGCCATGGATGTGCCCAGAACGGTGACAGTGCTGATCCCTGGAGCCAGCTGACAGTGATGGCGGGGTGATGGTGACCTATATTCATGGCTAGAAATCAATTTACAGCAGAGCACGCAGCCCTGCGCCTCTAAAGTTCTGCAGACCCGGGCATTCCGGGAGTTTAATGGCAGCACACTGTTGACTTGGGGGTCCCTGAGAGCACATGGATGCTTTCACACCCACCCCATAACCTGTGCCAACACTTAAGCAGAGGTCTCATCTTTAAATGCTAATGCCACCAAAGAAAACTAGAAATCTTGGCAGAGCAAGAGCCAAATGCAACTCCATTAACGCACTTTGGTCTGCTGTTCTTGAGTCCTGCTTTCCAAAAATCTAAACAAACTGAAGAATCGTCTCTCTGGAGTCCTTGCAGAATGATACCCGGAATAGGATCTAGTTGCTGTACAAAATAATTTAATGTGAAGTACTTGAGTAAAGTACTTACAAGCTCACTGAACACATAATACCAAATTTCAAACAACGTATGTACAAAAAAGAAAAAAAACAGCCACTTGTTAGTTCTGTTTCATCACCCTGACACAGCAACAAGATGGTCATTTCTTCTGTTGACTCCTGCTGAGACCCAGAAACCTCATCTCTGTTTACAGCAGATCCAATTTTTGGTACTTGTAATAGAATCTGGGGGGAAAAGAAGTGATAAATAACTATCAGCGAAGTGGCACATTCTCGGTGTCAGAGAAAGCTCATTGATCTGACCAGCTGTTGAGACGTTCACTAAATATCCACGCTATCGTTTGTTCGGAGCAGTTGGGATCTTGCAGGTCATTTGCCAATGAGGAGACAACAGTTTTGAGTACATGTACATTCCTAATGAAAACCAGCACCATCTGAAAAACTCCCTGTGCAGAGAATAAAACATTCAGCATTAAACCCCCACCACAGGCAGTCTAATTCCCAATCCCAGGATCCTCCAGAAAAGCAGGAACAAACCCAAACTTTTGTTCTGACACCACCACTTGCCTATTTGTGATTGCCAAGTACAACCTGTGCTCTGTATTTCCACAATTTTCCTAGGACACATGACCTAGCATCCTAGTTCTTTGACTAGGACATCCTAGTTCTTTCCAAATGAAAATTTGTGTTTGCTCAGTACTTTTGAAAGCTGTCATACTTTTCTGTATCGAACGAAATGACGCACAACTTGCAGAAAACTTGCAGACATTGTGAAGAACTCCTTTAAACTTTGGAAGACAGGTGCCATCCAGTGGCACACCGAGAAACTTCAGCAGGGATGGGAAAGGCAGGGAGGGGGTTTTACCTCTGTGGCAGCGATGAGACAGTTCTGTTCACAGTTCTCATTTTTGTTTAACAAAAATCTAGGAAGTGAAGAAAGGAACTTCCCCTGTGTTAAGGGTTTCAGGAGAAAAGAACAGAAACCTTAAGGGAAACTGGCGATTTTTAAAGAAAAACATAACTGGTAACTTGAACTACTTTGAGGATGGGGGGGGAATACTGAGCATGATATAAACCACACCAGTGGCTGAAAGCTCAAGCTTCCTACCCTAAAGATCCTTGGAGAAAGTCTTAGTGCAGTTTTAGTGAAGTGCTGTCGCACAAGAACACCATTAAGCCAGAAATTTGAAGTTTTCTGCATCTTTTACTCTTTTTAAGCCTTGTGATTTTTCAAAATATTCAGACTGTAAAAAGAAAACAACCGCCCTTAAACGCTTAACGAACCAGTTACCACCTGCACAGCAAACCAAGTGTTCATTCTCTCACCTTCAGGCACATCTTTGGGAAGGGAGAACTCTGCCCTGAGAACGGGAACTTGCTGGAGCCTGGGAGGCCTCTGGTGTGGTGACAGTCGAACAATGGAGCAGATTTCCTCTCTGGCACACAGAGGCTGAGAAGATTAATGACATTTCATTCGCACAACTATTCCCATTGAAGAAATACTCTTTTTAGCTTTCTTCTAGGGAAATCAGAGGTGACATGCAGATTTCAAGGGATGCCACTAGAAAACATTTAAGACTACTTGTGTACACTTAATATGCTATTTAAAGGCTGAGAGAAAGCTTCAAAGCTTAAACATTCTCTTCAGCTCTTTTAATACTGTAAGGTTGAAATATACAGTACATACTACAATGCTAAAGCTGGATGTAAAAAGTGCAATAAAATTAGAACCTTAAAAATATCCTTTTCTTCTGGACTTTGAGGAATAATTTCTTTTTCTGAGCTCAGAGATGCAGGAACAATTTCTTCTGAATTTACATATGGACCTGTGGTATTCAGGAACAGGCTTTCCCCAGGTGAGGCTCTGCACACTGGCGACAAGCTGAGCTACAGCTCCATCAAAATACAAAATATACAGGAATAACTGCCCAGTTAAATAACAGACAACAATTCAGACTGGCTAATGCTTGTTGGCTCATGCAAAAGATGTTCTATTGCTTCAGAAAAATCATTTAGGACTGAAACAAGACCCTGATGCTCTCTACTTGTTAATCTAGTCTGCATTAACTCAAGTGTGCAGAGTCAAGTGGCAGTACTGTACTACCTGTACTGCCACAGAATTCAAACTGGCATTTAAATACCAAATTTGTATTGAAGGAGTTGTGCAAGTAAGGCTACTAGTGCTGGGTTTACATTAGAAAATGTTGTAGAAATACAATCCAGTTTCCTAGGTTGGGTTGCTCGGGAGTTTTCTAATTGTCCAGCTAATAGAATTTATCATATTATTACTGTGCAATTTGCATAGTAACATGTATAGCCACAACTGGACTGTGCCATAGGGAATGATTTCTTTGGTTTGGATCATTTAAAAAAAAAAAAACATTGGATAGACACTCACCTCTAGCTGTGCAAGCTGAGCATTACCAGGATTTCTTAGGGCTTTATTTTCCTCAACAACCAGCATGGTAGAAGTCATTTGCTAAACAAAAACAGAGAAGAAGTCAGTATCAGATTCAAACTCTTTGCTGTTTATTATTAATCCTACAATGTCCCCTTAATACACAATACTACAAGAACTCCATTTAGAATTACTAATACTTCTTCAGATTTAAGAGCTGAATTCCTATCATCCACTTTTTTTTTTTTTTGGTCTTGTGCTTTCCCAAATTAAGACACAGAATTAGTTTACAGCAGCACAGACATTTCAGGTGTGGCACTTCCTGCCGCTTCTCCTATTCAATTGTAACTTTTGCCACAGTTCAAAACTCTCACTTCTCATTTCATGCCACTGCTGATCAGCAGGACACAATGGGAATACTCACCACCACAGCACCCAGTGGTTTGGTTGGCACAGCTTCTGCTGTCAACCCCCCTGATCTGGCTGGAGTGTTTCCTGGGGCATCAAGCTGCCTGAATGACGATGAACCTCCTTCTACCAGATTAGAATCATCTTCTGTTTTCTTACGCTTCAGCCTTTTGGGTTTAGCAGCTTGCTTGTCAGGCTAAAGAGGGAAACAATCGCATTTGGTATTACGAAGAGAATCTCTGTAGCCTGGCAAGCACTAAAAAAGAGAGTCCCTCTGTCACAGTCAGGCTCTATGAACTGACTCAGCACCACTGGCAAAGCCAGTCTGAGAAACACTGATCTTGGGGCACCCACGACTGTTACTCTACTGAGAGGAGAGGCAAGATACGTCCTCGGTCTCTGCCCTGACTGCAGGCAGCCCTTCCACAAGTGTAGCAGGAACTACTACTCCTCCAGGTGGAGTTTTCCACCCAGAGAAGGCAGCAGCAAGTCATTTGTGTCGCAGGCTTGCTGATTTATTAAGGATCTTTCACCTGGCTGTCCGGTCCTAAGGGTGAAGCACAGCGCACACCACTTTTTAGGTCTGGAGTTCTCTCTCTTGCAGCTGTAATTTTACAGAGCTTTTTTCCTGTGACAGATTTCCAACAGATTAATTAGCCTTGAGACAAAGACCACAGCTACTCTCCACCCCACGTCCTACAGGACGGTTTTCACAGAGGAATAATTCCGAAGCCACCCATGTAAACAGAGTTCCTCCCTTCAGTGCAGTCCTCATCTCCCTCTGCCCCCCGTCAGGGCTGCTGTGCTGCTCTGCCCTTCCTGCTGGAACACACACACTGTGGGAGCATAATCACAGCACTCTTTGCCAGTGGCAACTTCTGCTGATATTACTGCTCAGATTAAGCAGGTACCTGGGCCACAGAATTGCATCAGTCACAGATCAGAACTCAGTTCCACCAGGGACTTACTAGTTCAAGTAAAGAGCATGACACAAACAGTCCTGCTCCTGGGTAAGTTAAATAAGAAATGTCAATTTTCATTTGAGCATCACGGGTGATTCAATGAAGGGTTTGAGACTTTGGTCGGTTGGTTGTTTTTTTCTCCTAATGTGTTAATTAGAACCGAGTTTTATTTAGAGGGAAGATTGTCTCAATAGACACTTCTCCTCCTAGACACAACTGATCTTAGTCTGTGCTGGAAGACAAATGATCCAGTAGAAGCCTGGTTTAGAAACTGTGCCATCATTTAAGTTTGGGTAGCATATTCTGTTCTCACAGCTCGTACAACTGCTTCTGGTCATATTTTACCTGACAGAGTAGCTGAAATGCCTAATGCTGAAGAACTGTAATTGCAATTTGATGGTCTCTTTCTAGGAGAGGAAAAAAAAGTGAACGACTATTCTGAATTAATGTTAACATTTAAAAAAAACCCTATGAATAAAGAAATCATAGGAAAATACAGGCTGAGTGAAAAGGGGTAAAGCTTATTTTAAGAAATACTGTTACAGAGTTGCTTCATCACACCTTACAGTTATCTGAGAGTTTATCATCAAGTCACAGCTTATCCTGGAGGATACTTGCAATTCCTTAAGAACAGAGACCTGCCCCCAAAACCTGATTTTTTCCTGGGTAAGCACAGAATGCCAGAGACTTAAGAAGGATTTCACAACAGGTACCCTCATACTCTGTACTGCACAGCAAGCCTGGCCAGACACCTGGGCACACACCTTCTGCTGAATGAATCTGACAGAATTAGTGCAACTGGATAAAAGCAACTTATTTAGGGGTTTTGTAAATAAATGTCACCTTCCTCCTCCATAAAAGTCATTCACTGAGTTCTTATATCAACTTCCCTAGAGCTGCCAGGCCAAGCCAGAAGTCTATAAGGCAAACTCTTCCCTGACTTAATGCACCAGTTTCAGAGTTAGTGACGACACAGGTAGCTGAAACTCCACGGAAGGGTTTGCAGGAGCAGAGGCTTATTCATATTGGCCTTTCTTTAAAGCATCAGTCAAAAGAGAAAAGCCTGAACATTTGAGTGCATCAAAGAGTCTGCTGTGCAGATTACCTTCTAATGCACTGGTCTTGAAAATCCTTTGGTACAGGTTCTAAAAAAAAAAAACAAAAAAAAACATAAAAGCTAAACTTTAAGCAAAAAAGCTGAGACAGCTTAGACCAGACAATGTTTTAGTGCAAACTAATTTCTGAAGCACAATATTAGAAGCAAACACAGACCACTAGCAGGGAGCTGCTCCCCATTATGCAGACAGGCCTTACATAAAATAATCATTCTGTATTTTGTACCGGTTTCTTGCACCAGAAGGAAATTTGTTTACGTACGTATCCTGAACAACTGTAGAAAAGAGTTACCTAATATTGCTGAAAGATTTGAGAGCTGTGCTATCTTATCAATGGTCACTGCTTTGCTGGAGTCCAGTAGAGTAGAGTTCTTGTACTTGCCAAGGTCCACAGGGTAAAAATTACTTCTTTCTGCATATAAAAGATATAAGTGAGGGCTTCTTGATCCTGAAATTCTTCCAGTCACTCAATTTGTGACAAACTGAAGCGATCACATTTGCAGGACAGGAACTAAGTGAAAGCACTGTCTTGGCTCAAACAGCTGCAGAGAAGTTTGGAAGGGATTTGACTCAAAGCACTTTGGTGGGACATCCCCAATAAACAGCTTGTGTCAGCTGTGAATGCTTCAAGTTTAAAGTGTGGTGCAAATTACACCAGGACCTGATTCATCTGGACTGGAGGACCAGATACACAGATTCCAGGTTAACGACAGGCTGGCTTATAGCAAAGATGTGACTTGGTGGGTCACACCCAGAGACCACCAGTCTTTTTATTGTCAACCATCTCCCCACATTTTCTACATCAAATAAAGCTCCAAAACCCCAGAAGTCCCACCTGAATCATCATGTCTGAATGTTTCAGGGGATGAGTAACTCTGCAGGCTGTCACTAGTATTGTTAAAATCTGCAGTTGAATCCACACCTAAACACTCAATGAGAAAGGTCGAAACACCTGTGGGAAGGGTCATTTCTGTACCTAAAGAAAGAGACAAAAAAGGTGGCTAAAGAAAAGCATCATCTTGTAGAAGCCATGAGGATTTCCTTATTTAAGTTTCATTCCTGTGATGAGCTAAATATCGTCAAGTCGGTACTTTATAATGAGTCATAATGCAATTAAAGAAGCAAACAAAGGGCATCCTGAAGCCAAATCTACACTAGTATCAGCTAAGAGAGGACACTTTCTTTGCCCAAGGCTCACAAAACACACCTGGAGAACTTAGCCTCTGACAGGGTTATTCTTTAACAGGTTTGCCTTCAGGACAAACTATTTAGTCACAAGCTTTTAAAAATGCAGGTTTGAGTAAACTGAAGAACTCACGTCCACAGCTAGTTCTTATACAGATACAAAATACAGAGATAAAAGTATATTTAATAATATATTGTATTGCCATTATACTCACTTGAAGTCATTTCAGCATTTTGCAAACTTTCTTTGCTTTCAAAGTTGATCATTGAGGATTTCTGAAATTAAAAGACCAATACAAACAACTTGAGAAAACTGGATGTAGACAAAGAAATGCAATTAAATGCCATCTACACTATCAGATGCTTAGAAACTCATTGTCTGGTACTTCAACTTGCACGTTTAATTTGTGCCACGTTTTTTGTTTCACCATTAACAAATCTGCAATCTGACTTCTAGTTCTAAAATTCATCATTTGATCCTACAGTCTTTCCTCGATGAGATGCCGGTGAAGTCATGCACAACAGCAGTGGAGCAATGACTGTCACTGTCTTTTGAATATTTCTTTAGAGGCCCAATTCTTACTCTCAGAACCCTAAACCATTTCTCTAAATACAAACTATGATGTGTAGGCAGTAGATTCTAAGTTCAACCTGAAAAATGTGTGCACACACACATTTCTTACAGGAATTTTTTCCTGATTATCAAAACAATTTAGCACGTCCAATTTCTTTGATTTACCCTCCAGACAATTATTAGCAGATAAAAAGCAAGACACCATCCTCACCTTCAGTGATACATTGCTTTCTTCCGATTCTTCTTCTTTTTCCAAACCTCTTGTTTCTCTGACATTGACTTGATTGCTGCAGTTGATAAACACAACTAAGTTCAGTCACAGAGCTGCAGTCTTACAGAAGGCAAGGACTACAAAATATCTTTATGGGATGCCAATAAATAGTCTAGCAAACACCAGAGTACAGATAATTCAGAGTGCATAGCTCCAAGAGCCACCTCACATGGTAAAACAATAAAAACTATTAACTAATATTAATAATGGTGTGTTTGAATGAGTTCTAACAGACCTTTGGCTGCATGAAGGGCTCTCTTCAGTGAGTTCAACATTTTCTTTAATTTTTGGTAGGGTTTTCCCACTGACCTTTTTCCTCAGGCCTAGAGAAAAATAAGTATTTACTTCAGTAATGATAATTTCAATACTACAATTTAATTACTATTTCTAACAGAGCATCTTTAGCTATTTCCCCTTTCCATGCCCATCATACCTTTTTGACCTTATTATCACAAACAAATGTTGTAACAGGAAAGCCTCACCTTTAAATTAACCAAACCCAGCATGGGATCGAGACATCCCATGCTGGCCTTCCCCATTTGCTTTAGCTCGTTGCTCTGTCAGCCTTGAATCCCATCCCTTGCCCTCAGACCGCACTTTGTTCCCTAAAGGTCTGCAGTTCTTCACTTGGCAGCTGCCACACCGCATTCAGCGGGGCAGCAACTCCCAAGGGGGAGCAAGGCTTTCGTCCGGCCCTTTCCACAGGGCCCCTTTCCCAACTCGAGATGCTCCGCGACCAGACGGCGGGAAGCCCCTTTGCCGAGGGAAAATCCCTTTTTATGACTAACTGGCAGCCGAGCCGGGGGGGAACAGCGCTGCTCCCAGCACCGCTGCTCCCAGCACCGCTGCCCCCACCACCGCTGCTCCCAGCACCGCTGGCCCCGGCACCGCTGCTCCCAGCACCGCTGCTCGCCTTCCCCAGGCCGCGGGGGCCGCGGGCACCAACAAACCGCATCCCCAGCTCAGGCAGCCCCGCCGATAACACCCGGCCCGCAGCCCCCTCCCGGCCCCGGCCCCGGGCAGCGCTCACAGCCGGGCTCGGTCCCGCGGGGCCCCGCGCGGCCGAACAGGCTCCGGCGGCACGGCTGGGGCGGCCCGGCCCGCCGGCCCGGCAGCGCGGCCGGCCCCGGCAGCGGCGACTCGCGGCGCTTCTTCCGCGGCGCCTT
>JAWMRA010000028.1:7523866-7566236 GCA_035584735.1 Pseudotriccus pelzelni | reverse complement strand
GCCCCGCCCCCGCGCCAACCGGCCCCGCCCCCGCGCCAACCGGCCCCGCCCCCGCGCCGACCGGCCCCGCCCCCGCGCCAACCGGCCCCTCAGCCGGCCCCGCCCCCGGGCGCATGCGCGGGTCTGTTTTGTGCGCTCTGGGCCGGGCCGTCCCCTGTCTCTGAGGGAAGAGAACCGCGCGTGGAAGCGGAGTGGGTGATAAACCGCGCGTGTGATACCCCCCTTACCGATCAGCCCCTGTTCCAGCTGGGAGGGCTCCCGTAGCGCAAGTTTTCCGTGCGCCGAGGCGAGCTCCCGGCCCGGTCCGGGCTGGAAGGGACCCCGCGGCCCGCCCGGTGCCGCCCCGTCCCGCTGTCCCTCAGGCTCCAGGGCCCGTCCGGGCCGGCCCCGCGCACTGCCACGCATCCTCCTGCATTTCCACGCGAAAGGAGATGCAGGTGCACGCAAAAACCCCGAATAGAGCCCAAATGTTTTTGAAACTTTATTGGTTTAGACACATAGTCTGAAAAAAATACTATGCATTCCCAATTGTCAATTCATATTAAACAAGCATATACATTTGGTTATGTTATGACTGATTTAAAATTATATATATATAAAAAAAGAAACCATTGTAGAAAGGCTTCTGCATCTTCAGAGAGTTTTGCAACAATTTTTTTTTTTTTTTGTAGGAGACTGCTAGAATCAACCTCATGTTCCAATATTCCTTTGGTCATTACTTTATTTTACATAATTTGTTGTTTTTACAACACGTTTCGTCTAGGCACGCATTCTGAACAATTTCATAACGATGGTGAGGACAGAGCGTAGCTGGAGGAAAACAGATTTTTAAAAAGAGCTTTTATTGTATGTCAGTCCACAAGAAAATCTCATGAGCGCTTTTGAGAAAGGTGAGAAGTTAGTTCTTTACAAAAGTTTCCATAGATGACTCTTTGATATACATGCTGATATACCAAAGCTGAAAATCTTTAATTACAGTTAAGATTTTTTTTTTACACAAATGTATACATTATATTTTAACCCCCTTCACTTCCAGTTGAAAATAGAATAAGCAACACTCACCAAAATACCTCATTTGTTCACTGCTTTTACTTTGCTAAAATACATAACAAAAAGCTGAAATGAAGGGCTTAAAGGGGCTCCAGATGCCTCAGAAAACATTTTATTTTGCAACAATTCCAGGGATCTAAAATTTCTTCCCTCCTGGACTACGAGCATCCAGATCTCTTCTCTGAAAAGCTTCCCCGTTTCACAGGAGCAAAGGTGATGCAGAAAGCACCACGTGCAAAATACTGAAGAAAGTTAATTCCAAGAAGAAACAAAGATCTAATTCTGATATTTTTCCCCCAGAGAAAACCAAAATGAGCTAAAATACAAAAAAATACGCCGATAGAATTGCTTCTAAATAAAATGCTTTTCCAAATTCTCTGTAAGGCATCAAGAGGTCTTTAAGTAACCTATTACCATGCAAAAATAGTATATTCTTTCCCGGTTTACATTCATCTTGTAGCATTTATTTACATATAGATCAGCAGTTTGTGCTTTTAACACATGTAAAATTAAAAAAAAAAAAATCTAAGTTAATTTTTTTCATTGCAGAAGATTAAGTCAGATTATTTTGTTATACGCGAGAATTTCACATTCATGGCAGAAATGAGACTGGACTCCACTGATGCTGATAGGTACTGACTAACAGTGAGGACAGATTGCAAGATAGTACTTGGTCAATAAAAACTCACCGTCTCTCTCTCACCTGATGTGCGTCAAGCATTTTAAACTGCAAATGTGCCTTTCAGGACAGATTATTCCATGTGTTTCCTGCCCACGTGGGGTTTAAGACTCTGCTCTGGTTCCTGCTCACACTTGGAGCGTGCTGGCAGAACGGTATTTTCCCTGTGCAATACATTGAGCAAAGAACATACAAAATACATAACTAAGCAAGATTCTCTTCCTGGAAAAGGGATTTTATTCCGGGTTTTATATGTGAGGGTCTTCCAGTGATTCCAGAGGCATAGCACCAGGCTCAGGAAGAACCTCCCCTGCTTAACATGGCCGAGAACACAAGTCTCTGCAAAAAGAGTCTCCACTCTTTAAATAAGCATAATAGAAAGGAATTTTGTAATTAGCTTGAGGGAGAAAAAAAAAAAAAAACAACCAAAAAACCAAACTGGTTATTGGACAGCCCTGGGAGTTTTTCTTGGTGATCAGAAGAAGTGTTTCAGTTTCAGAAAGCTCAATGCAAAATAAACATTCCTGAAATTTGAAGAGAAGCAGGACTGTGCTGAGCTGATGCCTTACACTGTCTGCTTTTCAAGTGTTAATCTCTTACAGCTTCGTTATTATTACGGGGAGAGAGAGCGACCTGCAGAGGGAAATCTGATTAGACAAGGAAGTATAAGAGAGAGCTTTTAGTTTACTTATGTAACTTTTCACAAGCTCTGAAAGTATTCACACTTTTGGTGTGACGACACAATTTCTCCCAGATTTTGCATCATCCTCGTATGGCCAAGTCTGTATTTTTTCTTTCTTATTCTTTTGGTGTTCACCTCTTTGGCTCTAGTGCATCTGACATTTTGCACCAAATACCAAAAGAAGAATACGGATATATTATTCAGCATTATATATGTAAAAATAACAGCTGTTTAAGCTGTAAATAAACTCATAGTGGGATCTTTCATACTTGCACAGAGTTTAGTTGTCCTGAAAAGCCTGCAATCACCTTAGGAAAAAAGTAAACTAAACTCAAACAGTAGAAAAAGGTCAGTGAAAAAACAGCTTTTCTCTACTTACAGAGATGACTAGGCTTCGGGGTTTTTTATTTTAAACCCCTGTCGCATTAAAACAGACAGGAAATTGTACTGAATCTAATTCTCCATTGCTTTGGAGCTTTGTGTATGTAATGACTGTCTTTTGGCTGATACGAAAAGGAGATGAACTAGACTGTGCCGAGATAAGAATCCTTTCTGGCTTGACCTAAAGAGCCAAATTTGACACAGTAATTCCCGTGCTCTGCAGACGTGGTGCACAAATTCCCCAGGGATGCTGTTGCTGCATACACTGGTGAAAAAGGAATGTGTGATCCCAGCAGGTCTCAGATATTTCGTAGTTGCTTTGGACTGATATGAATCACTGCACTGGACTCAAATGAGGAATCAGGCGCAAAAAGGGATTCAGACAAATGCGCGTTTGATAAATCATATCGCCACATTCTTTATGAGTCGTTATGTCACTGATGCTGTTTCCTTTGTATCATTTTATTCTGAAATCACTTCAATAAATCAGTCTTCGTGTAACGCTAACCCATTAAATCGATTTATTTCATTTGGAAGCATGCAACGGAATTTCAGAGGGAACGTAAGAGACTGTTTAGATTAAAAATTTTAACTTTTAGCTTCAAAAGTCTACAGCAGATTCCAGCTTAAGAGAAAAAAATAAGTGTGCTTTCACTGTCCTAGCAAAGATCTAGCAGGCACAGCTCCATGCTAGTATGCACTGGTGCAACAAAGAGCAGCTAGTACAATACACACAGATATTTAGGATCCTGTTTAGCGATAGAAGCCATCAACAGTCCACGTATTCAAGCGACCTGACATGACAGTTTTCTCACTGTTTT
This sequence comes from Pseudotriccus pelzelni, assembly GCA_035584735.1. Taxonomy (NCBI): domain Eukaryota; kingdom Metazoa; phylum Chordata; class Aves; order Passeriformes; family Tyrannidae; genus Pseudotriccus; species Pseudotriccus pelzelni. The sequence continues at coordinate 7,562,623 of JAWMRA010000028.1, read as the reverse complement.
GTACCGTGCTTTGTATCAGGAGAGAGCTCTAGAGTCTGTTCCTGTTCCTTGTGAGACTTTTCTCCTTTCTGATGACCACAGAAATCTAAGGTTTCATCCAGACAACTTGCTGTTTATTCCAGAGAGGCCACTGGAAGTGATGCCAGTGGGACTTGATGCTCCCAGACGTCTGGACATGGAGATGTTTTCTCAGCAGGCCTTTCTGCCACCCCATCCAGCGTTCTGGCATCCCGTGACACCTGGCACAGGGATGGCTAACACCGCCTTTCAGCATGCCCACGGGCCTTTGGGAGCAGTATTCCTTCCCCTTCCGTGGCCAGACAAAGGATGCCCTCCAGTGCTGCGCCTCTGGCTGGGCTCTTCCCAAACCCATTCCTTTTGCTAAGCCCCGTCCACAATCACAGCTTATTCCTTGTGCTCCGTTTCTTCAGCGCTGTTTCTGAAAGGGAGTTAGTCCAGCTGGACTACACAGAGTTAGCAGCATGTAAAGTAATAAATTAGGGACTGGGAGCGTGTGGATTATCGTGAACTCCCCCCGAAAGCCGCCTCAGAGCCAGCAATGCTTTTGCAACCTTCTCAGTTTGAGCAGTTCAGATGTCCATGAGTGCACTGGGCTGCAGGAGCCCGAGTGCAGAGTCAGCGTGCCATGGATAAACTGCGTTGGGATGAAAAGGAAATAGAGGGAACTCTACCCTGTCGCTGCCTACCCTGTTCTTGCAAGTTCAAGGTAACACTTATCCATTAGATGGAACATACTAATAGGTCTATTAAGTTCAAATAGCAGGAGATTCCTTCCTATTTCTATTCTGGTTGTTAGTTAGGTCATTAATGATTAAATCAAATCAATGTCATTTATGTCCTGCAAAATATAAAAACTATCAATTCATATATAATCCAATATCCAGCTTGAAGTTCCAAATCAGAGAAAATAGACTTTTACCATCTATCGCTGATTGTTTGAGGTAGACCACATTATTGAATTATCCATAATTTTAGCTTTTAATGTGTTAGGTTATATACAATCAAATATTAACAGACATACCTGAAATTTTCCCTGTTTTAATTAGAAATGTTTGTAGTTATTAATAAGTTTCCATAATTTAGTCATAGATTGAAATGTCTGTATATTTTGCGGCAATTTAGCATAATTCTTAGTAGTACCCTGTGCATAGAGTAAAAAAGAAATTGTATCACACCTGATGGAAAAAGAAGGAAAAATGTGGTTAGTGGTGAAATCCTAGAACAATGAAAGGCTCAAATATAAGATTCAGGTGCTTATCCATTTCAGCAGTGTCGTTCTGGCTCTGTACTTTTTGAGTATTATTCTAATATTGCTATGAAGTCCATTACTCAGGAGATTCTTCCCGTGATTTCAGATGGAGATGCTTGAATATAGCTCTTCGATTTGCTTTTTGAAGTAATCTCTTAGTTCTGGTCTCTTAGCCTTTAACGTTGGTGTCAACAAACCGTTTTGCACCGAGAACATATCAGAGTGAATGTAAATGGCTTTGACCTGAAACAAAAAAGGGGCATGTTTATAGTGAAGGCTAAAGGCATCGCACTGAATAAGGGTCACTTTTTGTGCTGTGCTTCCCTCCGGTGGTGCCTGCAGGCCAGGGCTCTCTTCTTCAGCATTTCCCTCCCCTGCCCACAGAAGGGAGCTCTCCAAGAAAACGGGCACATAAACCTCTTTTCTGTATGAAACCAAGGCCAGAGCACAGCGAGGCAGCACAGGAGGGACAGTGTCACCGTGTGTGAGGTCGTCCCTGCAGTGTCACACGGCTGAAGGGCGATGGGGGAGAGGGCAAGGCCGGGGAGCTGTGCCAGGGAACATCACCTTAACCCCACTGCAGAAGTAAGCACTGATTCCGTTTTGCAAAATTATCACGAAGCTTTGCAGGCGCAAAGCGTGTACACGGTGATGATGTTTAAAAAGGATTTTAGCTAATTACAGCGATATCAAATCCCCCAGCCCGTGCAAACGGCATTTCACAAGGCTGCCCTTGTTGGAGGCAGCGGCTCCGAGCACAGCAGGAGCCTGGCAGCACAGATGGGAGCGAGCCTGTCCTTCCCCTGCTGGTGTGGGAGCAAGCAGACAACTGCTGCCTGACTGGTCACAGGCCACTGATTTAAGACAAAATTCCCCAGCCATCTGCTGCTTCCGTGATTCCCCAAGTCAGACTGCTTTGCAGTTCGCTCGGCTGCGAGTTGCAGGAATAGAGGCTGCAAATCCACTTTCTATTCCCGTTCCTCCCCCCATGCCATCCTTCATAAAACCAGAATTCATGCCACTAATGCTCCCCCCGCTTGCTGCACCAGCTTTCAGAGCCTGGAAGCCGATGGTTTTAGAAGCCAGAGTTGTCATTTCCAAGACAGAGATCCAAGTGCAGATGAGGACAGGGATGATAAAGAGTATCCCACATAAGCAGGGGATCCCATCCCACAGGAATATTAGGTACAATATCTGGCTTAAAATTTGATTTTAAGATTATGTACTGCAAGAGAGATGAAGTTATGAAGCCATTTAGTTTTGACAATTAAAACATGTATTTTTTATTCTAATCTATTATTATTTTATTCTAGTTTTTAGAAAGATGGCAAGGCTTTCCTACCACTTCATACTTTATTAATTGCAGACTGCTGGTAGAATTGATTACTTGAGAATATTTCATACTGTGAAAACCATGGCAAAGGCAAACCAGACTTATTAGCACAGACAATTATGTGCATTACGAACTGTGCTTTATATAGACTTATTTTTAATTAATTTCTTTTTGCTGTCATTTCATTTGCATAGGTAACTGAGAAATGAAGAATAACAGGGTTATGTTTAATGATGCTTCTGCTCCACTCCAATATGGTGAATTGCTCATTAGAAATATCACCCAGAAACAGTATAAACAAAAGAAAAAGGACCCTTGCTAATTATATGTAACAATTAGGACGTTCGTTATTCTAACAAAAATAAGCATTTGACATTTTAAAATGGGGTGGATAATTTTGCTGTGGTTTTAGTGCAATGTAATCCATGGTTGATTTCAGATCTCTCCTGAGGTGTTTGTAGCTCTGCTGCAGAAGTATTTACACAAGCACCAGGAAGGAATTAGTGCCCAGACTGAAGATAAAGAAACCAGAAGCATTCTGAGGTCATGTATAAGACCGGTAATTAGTGACCCAGTTTCTAACAGAGCTTTCAGTGGCAGAAGAGTCAGACTCCTACAGATGTTTATCTTGACCTCTGGTTGTCAGTCTGGAGATTATCCACATCCCTGACTTAGATTTTGACCTCGGCACCCAAAACTTTTGTTCAAAACTTTAATTCAAATTTCAAGCACAACTGGGAGGCAGACTCACAGCACATACATGTTTTCAAAGGAACAAATGTAACTTGCCAGCAATAAAGCTCTTTCCAAAAACATCGTGTGCAGCTGCAAAAAGGCTTTGTAGTAACGTAATAAATACTGACAATTTCCCCTTCCATACAAACAAACTGCCTGTCTGACCGCACTGAATGATGTGTTGATTGTTTCATTTTACCTGCTCAAAGGAGTGGAGCCCACTCTCCTTCCCCAGCCGTACCATGTCTTCCATTATTGCTTGCTTCAGTTCCTGGGTTAAAACACAAATTCCTCATGAACTATCAGAGTCAACCTTGCATGCAATTATTGCTCACTGTTCATTCATTGTTGATTCTATGACTCATCAAAAAACACGTTTCTGAGTAAAGTTCAAATGCCTTATTGAGAGTTAATACATAATTAATAAATGTGCTATTAAAGAAGTGTACAAACATTAAATAACTTTGTGTAGTGATATTATCTGTCTCCTTGGTATGAAAAGTCAAGTTCTATTTTCAAACCAGCTATGTGACATAGCTGTTTAATTTACAGTGCTTCAGCCATCTGCCAAACTGTGCTGCAGAGTCATTGCCCACAGACACCAGTGGGATGGTTTGGTGGCATCAGGGTTTACTGACATGACCCAATGCAGTCACTCAGTGTATCAGAGAACACGTGTAAATGAGGCTGGGATCTTATCACAGAATCACGCAAAGGCCTGAAATGAGAGGGACCCACAAGGATCATTGAGTCCAACTCCCAGCCCTGCACAGGACAGCCCCAGGAGTCCCAAAATGTGCCCAAGAGCACTGTCCAAACAACACTTCTTGAGCTCTGGCAGCCTTGGTGCTGTGACCAGGTCCTGGGGAGCCTGTTCAGTGCCCAGCCACTGCCTGGGTGAAGACCCTTTCCTTAACATCCAACCCAAACCTCCCCTGACAAAGCTTCATGCTGCTCCCTCAGGTCCTGTCACTGGTCACCAGGGAGAAAGCCAGTGATAGGTCTTATTCAGACACAGTATTGTGCACACATAATGCTGCAGTGAAAGAAATGTCTGCCCTGCAGATACAAACCTTATTTTTACAGAGTTCTGCATATGTTCCATCAAATCCTCTTTTCTTTGCCCAGCCTGGCATAACTTCAGAATCGGGCACCACAATTCCCACCAGGAAGGCCTAAAGGTGGAGGAGAAGGAGAGTTGCAGCAAAAGCTGAACCACATTCAAATGAATACACAAGTCCAGTGAATTTCTGTGTGTTTATCACTTCGTGTTTCATTATGTCAACAATTGCTAACATGCCACAGTGGAGCATATTTTGATGTCTGTGCCTTTTTCTCAGTTAAAGGGTTCTCTGTCACCATTCCTGCATTTGGCAACAATTTTAACACCCTCAGATAGGTTTGTGTTGTGCTTGGACATTAATACCTCACATTTTTCTGGCACAAGCCAGAGCAGAACGTGGCCTCTGTCATTTACACACCTGCACTTCACAGCCCTGTAAGTCCCCGGCAAACTGATGTCCAGGGAAAGCTCAGGTTTGTGGGCAGTGAATGCAGAGGATGAATTGCATGGTTTCAGGAGCTGTACACGTGCGCATAAATGTGCAAATAAACGGGACAAGATGGTCAGAATGAGCAGGCAGCGGTGGGAAGGCAGCAGTGGCTTTGCCTTCGCCTGGCTTACCACGGGCATAGTGCAAAGGACAGCATTAGAGACCCGAAGGGTGACACCAAAGCCAATTTAAAGGCTTGCTCTTCGGCCACAGCCTGCTCCAAGCTGCTCAGGGTCACACCAGCAGTGCAGCTCCTGCCTGGCTGGCAGCCAGCAGGATGGAGACATTACGGTGTGATCCACTCACACTTTCCCCTCGTTCATGCCCAGCTCCCTGTCTTCTGTCTACAAAGAGAAAAGTAAGGTCTTCTGAAAACTTGGTTTTTACCTGCAGGCTGTCTCCATGGACATAGATCTGGGCGACAGGGTCGCTGCGGATGTAGATATTCTCTATCTTCTCCGGTGCAATATATTCTCCCTGAGCGAGTTTAAATATATGCTTTTTCCGATCAATAATTTTCAGAGTCCCATTCTGTTAGGAGAAAGAAATGAGAATTCCCAGAGAAGTTATTTAACCATTGAGACTCAGCAAGCAGTCTGGCGCTAACAGAGCTTTCCACCGCCTGTTGCGCTTTCAAATACCTCACTGACACATCGAGCTTACTCTGCCAAGCAGAAACTTAATCCTTTGTAAAGACAGATCTGCTTGGAAATGTAAGTCCAGTCCTTGAAAGTTTACATGGGACAATACAATGGCCATGAGAACTCAGTGTGTGAGCAGTACGCACAGGTAACCATTTCCCAATGTCCCCTGTGTGAAGCCAGCCCTCCTGGTCCAGCGCCTCAGTTGTCTTCTCTTCATCTTTCAAGTAACCTTTGAACACATTGGGTCCTTTCACACAGATCTGAAAAACATCCAGGGGTGATGATAAATTAGTTTTCTACTCTGCTATAAGTACCAATTAAGCAGTCACTCACAAAAATTGAAATATTTTAATGCCTGTGCTCCATGAAATTAAAATAAGTTTATCCATTAAAATGGATTTTTTTTCAAGCTAATGGAAATATGAAGTAGGGTTTACAAAACTGATTTGCTTGAAGTTGATTTGCATTCAATTTGCAGTTAAAAATAACAAGGTTATTTCATTAAGTTTAATTTTTGTGCAGCATAGAAATAACAGCAATATAGAAATCATAGCAATTCAGCTCTTTTTAGCTGAACTAATTAATTCAGTCTTAGCTGTTCAAGGAATCAGGCTGGAACTACTGCCATAGCTCCTTTTTAATTAATGCTTTGCTGCTCTGTTGCTAAATTGCCTTTTGCTTTCCTGATTGCAATATGTAACGCATCAGCAACTGTGCACCTTATAAAGGTAAAATGCTTCTATAACTACGTAACTACTTCAGACAGTGTTAACTAATGAGAATTTGATATAAAAATGTGATTTGCTACCTCTCCTTCTCCTTTGGAAGCAAAATAATTCAGTTCTTCCACATCCTTCAATCTGATTAAGTTACAGGGCAAAGGGGCTCCTACATGACCTGGAAATCAAAGTTATCAAGTCACTTGTCATCTCTCCTATAAACAATAATTAGCATTTTATTATTAGTTACTTGCATTGTTGTAGATACACTGGGTGTTCTTACAGGAGCTGTGTCTCTGTGCAGAAATAATTTCCTCAATTAATGTTTTGCACTATTAAGACTAAATACCCAAACCTCCTCTTCAGATGTAAAACCTATTTTCAGATAGCACTGGTTTGGGTCGGAAAGGATTTTAAAACTCATCTTGTTGCAGCCCCCCTGCCATGGGCAGGAACACCTTCCACTAGCCCAGGTTTCTCCAAGCCCCGTCCAACCTGGCCTTGGTGTCACAGTCCAGAATCCTCTAAAGAAATGTGCATTTCTTTTATCTCTGCAAATGGTGGAAGAAAATAATTACCTGATGTCCAGTCACCTGGAGTTGTAAAGGTGCATCCAGCTGTGCATTCTGTTTGGCCATAACCTTCATAAACCTGACAAAGAGATGGGTATCTTTAAAAGGGCGCAGAAGATTCCACAATTACAGCCAGAAATCCCAACACTGCCTTCTGTTGCACAGCCCTGGGAGCTGATGCTGCAGCTGCAGTGCAGGGGTGCACACCGACCACAGGGACGCTGTCCCTGGCTCCTACTGTGTACAAAATTTCACTTCCATGGCTAGAAATGACCGTGGCTCTGTAGTGCTGAGAATAATGAGGAGACAAGGTAAACACTTAGCCCTTGAGCAAGAAATGTGCTGCTCTATGACAGCAATTTATGAGTGGGGAAAAAAGGTATTTTCGTGGGACATTTTGAAAATACACCTTTTTATTTTTTTTCCTGACTAACTTTAGGCTCTTGAATGAGACCTTTTAGTTGCTCTGGGCTTCCTAATCGCAGAGAAATAATGCAGTGGACATCTGAAGTGGGTTAGGCTGATGTCTCAAGATCATCTCTCCATTTATATGGAAATTAAAACCAGTGTAATGAAGTTCCCAGCACAAACACATTTAATTGCACATAATTCAGAACTGAGAGGCAGGTGGGATGAGCCTCTGGGGTTTCTCTGGGAGATGCCCACCGTGAAAGCAGCTCTTGCCCCACTGAGGGCTCTGTGGCCGCCCAAGCCCTGCTGCAGCGGTTGGATCCATCCTGGTAGAGCTGCCCTCAGTGCAGTTCTGGGGTTCAGCCCCTCTCCTTTCTCGAAGCCCCTGTTCTCACCAGCAGTGGATGAACAGCCCCGGAGAGCCGCTCGAGCCCACCTGGCATCCGAGGGCGGCGCGGAGGAAGCCCAGGACGGTCGGAGAGGCAGGGGCAGCTCCTGTCACTATCATGCGGACACACCCCCCCAGACTCGCCTGTTTGGGAGAAAGGAAAGCATCAGGAGCTACCACAGATGGCAAACCCGGCGGCAAGGTGAGCATTGCTCACACAGAGCTTGCACAAAGGGCTCTCTCTAGGACAGAGGTGGAAGGTTCCCTGCCCATGGCAGGGGGTGGAACGAGATGATCACCAAGGTCTCTTCCAACCAAACTGTTCTGTGATTCTATGACTGTGTGATGTGGAAGTACAGACTGGCTCTGAAGCTTTCCATTCAGTGCACAGGGAAAGGAGTCCCCACATCCCTGGCAGGACGAGCTGCGTAGCCTCAGCTCCTGTGGCTGCTGTGCCTGGGCAGGCTGAGACCTGGCTCTGGGAACTGCTGGGAAAAAGCAGACTCTTCCCCCATCTAGTTCTCTTTGCTTATTTACACCTCACTGGCTTTAATGAATTGCCTCCAAAGTAATGCTGTCCCTTTTTAAAGGCAGATGACCTTCAAATATTTCTGGAGGGCATTACATCAATTCCTGTGTCCCATTTTACTTCTTTCTCCTCCCCCTTCATTTCCTTCTCCTTATTCTAAAAGTGAAAAAGAAAACCCAGCACAAAAGCAAACAACTGCTGACTGAGTCTGCCCGTCTCGCCAGCCCCTGCCTCAATATGCAGCCTGGCTTGCTCCTGGCTGGGTGAACTCTGCTATCTTTGCACACTGAGGACAACTAATCCACAGACCACAAGTACAGGCAGTTTCTTTAGTTAAAAATAAAGTGTCATGTCTCTAGTTAAGTTATCCAATTAAAAAATGAAGTAATCAGAGCCTCCTGGAGTATAGAGAGCCCAAAACACCTGGTTTAAAGCCAATTTTATCTTTTTTTTTAACTGAGATGTGTGGCACACAGCAGGGCATTCTGATTTCTTTCCCCTCTTGCTAAACCATGATTCTTGTGCGCATTTTTCTTTACACCCTTATTCTTGTTTTCCTAGGAAAAAAACCCAGATTTGAATATGCCCAGTTGAAATCCGACCCTAAATCTAATTCTATCTGTAGAGATTTTGCAGGAAACTTTGGAGCAACATCTCTTTGATCTTCATGACCTTCCTGAATTTCATTCCTGGAATAGATTTGACAAAATCCTCTCCCTGCCTGTCACTGGGCAAGAGTGGGGAGGAACCACAGGCATGGGCAGAGCCTGTGGTGGGTGTCCTGTGCCCCCAAGGCAGAGCATCCGAACAACAAAGGGGGTGACAGCTGCCCTGGTGTCAGAGGTTATGGTCCTTCTTCGGGGGAACTTCACCTGGCAAAGGGCAGCGCCTCCACACAGCATCCCATCCCTCCGGGGATGCACATGGGCACAGCTTGGATCTGAGAGCTGCAAGAGACTGATGGCACTATTCCATAAATAAGTGATTTCCTGGTGCTGCTGAAGAGGGATGGGGCAAAAGCCATCTTGGTCTGCCTTGTGTTTCCCCATTCCTATCTGGAAAGCTATCCATAAAAGAATTGAAATTTTGACATTATGCATGGTGTTTAAAAATGAAAACATAAATAAAAACAAATGCGGGAAAACTTCAAGGAACAACCAACTGTGTTCTGTTTTCTTTTTCTGTTCGATTTTCCAGTCTGCTCTTTGCTAGTGAGTAGTAATTGCCCAAAGTTCATCACCAGGCAAGTGGACCACACTGACTTCAGGGAATCACAGAGTCATAGAATTGCTAAGGTTGGGAAAGATCTCTAAGATCATTAAGTCCAACTGTCAACGCAGCACCACCACTACTAAACCGTGTCCTCGAGTGCCACGTCCACACATTTTTTGAATCCTTTCAGGGATGGTGACTGCACCCCTGCCCTGGGCAGTGTTCAATGCTTGACAACCCTTTCCGGGAGGAAATTTTTCCTGATATCTAAACATCCCTTAGTGGAAAACCAGTCACTGCCAGAAGAAACAACAGTTCTTTGACTTCAGACTCACTTCTTAAAACACTTACCTGTATTTTATTAAAGAAAAGTTTATCCCACAAACTGTCATTTCTAATGATGCCGTTTCGAACTTCCGCCTTTTTCCGTCTTGCAGCAAATTCCAGGATCCAGCGCTTGAGGGACGTGTCAGCCTGGCTGAAGATCTGCAGGACGTGGGGTGGCACCGGGGAGAGAGAACATCAACAGCAGTTCTTACCATTCCAGCCACCCAGCCGGGGGGGGAAAAGCTGCATTTGCAGCACAGGTAAACAAGGCGACCCTGGGGCTTTGTTAGTGGGGGCAGAAGGAGCGGCGAGTTTCGCTCCGTTCCCTGTTGTACGTGCCCGTTCCTTTGGGGAAGAAAGGCAGGAGGGTGGTGCAGGTTTTGACTGGACTGAGAGGGCCACTATTTCTATATGATTTCCACGATGGGACTGAGTGAAGTCATCCAGTTTGAACAGCAGGGAATGAGCAATGTGAATACCGGAGCAGGTCTCGGTGCTGCCTCATGCTGTGATGGGGCCGCACTTACCTAAGCTTAATCAGGCACCTGCACAAATTACACCTCAACAAACAAGAAATCCTCAGTGCCCATCCCTCTAGTGAGGCACCAGACCCCCTGACCCAACAGTCCTGACCTTGGGGAAAAATTAAATCGGTAGCTTGTGCTTAAGCTTGTCTTTAGAGGATAAGTCTTCTGAGGAATAAATATTCCCAGCTCGTCAAACAGATTTAGCATGATGACCAGACGTGCCTGTCTTAAATACCTTGCAATACCTTTACCTTAGTTTTAAGGATTTCTAAATCCAAAAGCTACCCTCATATTTACACTGACTAAATCCTCATAGGCTTTTTTGAAGTTACTGATTTTCTGCTGCCACTAGAAAGAGAGATTCAAGTTTCAGAACTGGTTGAAGGGCACAAAAAAGTCCTTGTGCAGCCAGGTTTGACTGATGTTTCTGTGATGAACAAATCCCTTGTGTCTAGAAATGTCACTGGTAAGCTCAGTGACAACAGGGTAAGAGGCTAAAAGAGAGGGATTTCATATTCACAGAGCTGTGTCTGGAGTCTGTGTAAATCATCATAATACAGACTTACAGAGTAGAGGAGCTGTATCGTTTGCACAGGGCGAGAATGTGTTTGCAGAAAGGCAGAAACAGTGTAATCTGCTTGGGAAATCTCCATGACTAAGGGAATTCTTCCACACAAGTACTAAAGGGGCCTAAACTTCATTGCTCCAGAAGGAGCCCAAGCAAACTCACCTTGTCGTACATTCTGTTCAGCAGCCGCGGCACGACGGGGAAGATGGTTGGACGCAGGGCCTTCATATCGTCGGACAGGAGACGAATGTCCCCCTGGAAGAACCCAATCCGCCCTCCGTGGCAGTACACTACAGACTGATGGGGAGAAAAAGGGACACATGGAACCCCTCTGCTTTTAATTCCCACGGCACAGCAGCCCTCCCAAGCACAGAAGCACCCTTCTTGGAATTCTACTCCGCAGTACAGCAAAAACGAGGCTTTAGAAATACAGAGAGAAGTAACAATAAATTTTGCACTGAATAGAAATATTTGGACAGTTCTGGGCACTTTTCAGTACTGGCAATTCAGCATCCACCAAATTTGCCACTTGTTCTGGAAGAACAAGGAATCAAAGCTTTCCCTTCATCCCCTGCACACAGGGATGGAGAAGCCCCAAGTTGTGGTCAGATTCTGGATCAGAAGTTCCCTGCAGCCCAGCCCTCCCACAGCAGCTCACAGCATGAGGACCTACTGTCAATACAGAAATTTACACTAAGGAACACGGTCAAACACTGAGCAGCAGCCGATTTTTAGAGGTTAATACTTTAGTTTTGTTTAAATACAACAGTACAGACTACGTTAGCAATACAGTGCCTGATCCTGTATCCCAGAAATAGAAGCCCACGTCATGAAAGGTGCTTGACTTGTATGGCAACTACAAATCCACAAGTTTTGCACTTGGAAAGAAAGCAGGATGCTTTAATCGGATCAGAATAGAGCTGGAGGTGTGGGATGGGGCAGGGGGGCTGCTGGCCACCAGCCAACTGGCAGCTGGTTACTGGTGACCAGTAACCCTGCAGAGGACCAGTCATGGACTCACTAAAACTGGCATTTGATCACTGAAGAACATCTGGAGACTGGCAGCACTACCCTGCTTTTAGAGTGCAAGGAGGAGAAGGCATCCTCAGCAAGCACCCACGATGCCAGAGCTGAGCTCAGCCTTCCTGAGCAGACTGAGACCTCCAGCTCCCTTCGGTGGGCTTGTCTCCCCCAAACGGCTAAACCACTTGAAAATTCCTTAGGAGACACCCGAGTATTTTTGTGCTGCTCCTAAAAGTCTGTGACATTAACCGGAGCACTCTCACTGCTCTGTCAGGCAGTTAGACTGTCTCCATCGGCTGAAACCACAGGAATTTTATACATGTGATGTGGGTTTCGTAGACATCACACTGCTGAATCTGTGCTTTACACTGCACATGAATTAAAAATAAAAAAAAAAACAAAAAAGGAAAATATAAGTCAGTTTGCTCAGTGGGAATTGAAAATAAGAACTCGGAATTTTTATCTTTAAAGAATGTATCTGTATAATTTTAAATGCAAATTCCAGGAACTAATAACGGTGGCTAAAACTAGGGATGCTGACACAGTGCTTGCTGTTCAGAATGTTTTTGAAAATTACTTTTTAGCTCTTTTGAAAAAAATCTTTGTATTATTGAGCATTTTCAGCAGGGAGAATAAACCTGAACATCCTTTGGATGGCTGTCCCTTTCAGTACAGCAACATCCTGTGAAACGAGGGCATTTCAAATGTTTTTCATTTCTTCCCACCCCCCATCAGATGACTTTTGAATAATTATATTCTTGTTTGCTGGCAAAGCCATTTGCCCAAGCAGTGCTGGCACACTGACCGACTTGCCTTGCAAGTGGAGAAAGACTGTGCTGTAATTCTACAAATCTTTCATGGGCTTTCATTTCCAATTTGTGAGGTTTTTAACAGGGCAGAAATATATTATTTCTGGCACAGATGTTACTAAGAAGTGGGAGGTTTATATCCAGATGCTTGTCTGACTCAAAAAATATGCTTTTGGCCTGAAACAGTCCTCCCTGAGAAAGTACAGAGCTGCAACTGCATCCAGGTCCAATCTTCACATACTGGATCAGTTCTGAGTTTGCAGCTTCTCAGGCCAGCAGACCTGAGGTTGTCTCACCTGACTTGCCTAACACACCAACTGCAGCACAAATTATCACCTTTTTCTTTTCAGAAAGAGCCTGGAGTCAGTTGTGCCACTGGCAAGAGCTTGTGCTTGTATCCCCCACCACTCCCAGGGGACACCAGCTCCGGGGATGCCCACAGCACCCTGCCCTGCCAGGAGGATCACGTGTCTCACACCATGATCTCAGCTGCCTCTTCTGCGGTGTAGCCAAACCGGGGTGGTTTTTTTGCATATCTGGTTTAATTAAGCAATAAAATGATTTTAGTTGATGTAGAAAATGGCATCAAATTATCTTGACCCCCATGATACCTCATCTTCATGTGCTTAGAAAAGCTGCCCCCCAAATTGCACAGGCAGCAGCAGCTAGGAGCTGAACAAGCAGGTAGCTTGTTGCTGAAGGGCTGTTTTCCAATCTCTGAGCCAGGTGTAAGCTGGAAAACTTGGGAAACTCTCCTGGAATGGCTCTGCACTCACAGCCATGGCACTGAGAATGCAGCTGGGCCCTGGTGTTATGCATGTGGCACTTCTGGAGTACAAGCTTTTTTAGTGCTACAAGATATCACTGGTTATTTAGTATTTTATTCATTTAATTTATTTTTTTGTGTGTGTGTGGAAAAAAGACGATTTCCACTGACACCAGGACCTTACCTGTACCATTCTCTCAAACATGTGTGCTAAAGGCAAATAGGAAATGTGTACATCCTCACAAGTAGGAGACCACTGACTCTGGAAGAAAACACAAGGAGCCCCACGAGGCCTCGTCAGTTCAGGCAGGTTTCTTACCTGTATAACTCTTTCAAACATGTGAGCCAGAGGCAGGAAGGAGATGAGCACATCGTCCTGTCTCGGAAAGATCACTTTCTGCAGGTGAAGGGCATGGGAGACAGAAAGGAAAGAAACACTGACAGGAAGACAACAAGAAAGTCATAAAACAATAAAAAGAAAAATGGCACCAGAGGAGCAAAAGGGTAAAGATTGTCAAGAGAGGAGGGAGTGGCGGACACAGGGAAGCGTTAAAGCCACAGCGTCATGGAGCTGGGTTAGCAGGAGGAGCAGAGAGCACGGAGATGGACACACAGGGCACGCAGAGGTCTCCATGGCAGAAGGCAGATCGGACCTGGGCATGGAGGCTCAGGCTGGCAGAGAACCAGTCTGTATTCCCTGCTCTCCCCCCGGAGCTGCTGAGCCCCCAGTCTGTGCTCTCAGCTGGGTGCAGACCAGCAGGGCCCTGGAGCAAAGCTGCAGGAGCCTCCAGGATCCCTGTGCTAACCTGCAGGAGCCTCCTGGACACCAGCAGGGCTGTGCAGGGGCAGCGCCTTTCCTCACTGCACAGAGCCCATCTGAGAGTCACAGTGTTACTGCAGCCAAAGTTACAAGTGGTTTTTTTCTTTTCCTTTGGTTAATCATTGAGTTGAATCAGAATATGTTGGAAAAACTAACGATTTCATTTTTAGCTGCAAAAATTATTTACTTCTGTTAGTGTTTCTCATCATTTTAAGAGATTAAAATGTGATTTTAAGGGCATTGTCACTGTCCCACAGACAGGCACAGTGGGGAAAGAGAAAGTTGGGCAAAGTATTAAGAAAATAACTGACCAAAGCCTTCAGTTTGCCAAGCTTTTAACTCTCTCCTGCAAGCTGGAATAAACAAAGGCCCCAAGAGCCTTACTTAACCCATGCCCCAAAAGAAAACAGCTTTTCTACCTGCATTTCCTAGGGTAAGGCTTGCTATACTATTATGGATTATAAAACCTGAAAGGCTGACTACCCAATAATTTGCATCAAGGCCAGTGGTTAGTGAAAAATGGGTATGAAAATCTATCAGGTCACAGTAGTAACAGTTGATACCCACTCTGCACCTCCACTGCTTGGGTGGAACCAATAGCCCATGAGCTGGGGTAGGGTGAAGGCAGGCAGGCTCCTCCTGCAGGCTCCACCAGGGTTTTTATATACTGCTTTAAAGGCCCAGACAAAATAATTTGGTATTAAATCACACCAAAATGATGATATTGAATAGTGTTTCACAGTTGGCACAGTTGTCCAGTTAACTGTAAAAATGAAAACAGCCTCTTGGCCTTTGAGATCAACCTTATAATGAAGCTCTGGGCTCACCTCAAAATATGCTCAATTTGTAAAAATCACTGAACTAAGCAAAACTGGCACAAGAGTACGTAAACAGCAAATCTACAGGACTTCTCATTTCATTTCCTTAATTTATACTCTTTTCAAGTGTTTTGCACTTTGCTCAATTTCATTACTGTGGTCAGACATTGCCCAAATCTTGGGGATCAGCTCCAGACCTCTACCCCCTGCCTGCAGGACTCTGGTGACTGCAGCTCTCAAATTAACAACCACTTACACCAGACTCTGGTCTCAATCTGATAGCTCTGAGATTAATCAAGGAGTCCCACTGCCGTCAGCAACACTACATCCATTTTTATGGGCCAGTCCTGAAAGATGCCAAGTTCCCTCAGCTCTAAATTAGGTCTCTTCCAAAATAAGCGTTGCTGCCCTTCGAAGCTCAGACCTCCCCACGCCTCAGCTTTCATTTGTGCCCCTGAGGCCACGCAGAGCCCGAGGGCTCCTGCAGCAAAGTGCTGCCCTGGCCCTTCCCTCTGCACAGGGCTGGAGCCACAGCCCTGCAAGGACTGCGGCACGTGAGCTCTGGGGGATTTCTCACATCACACGTCTGAGTTCCTTTACACCTGGAAGTCTCAGAAAAGTTCAAGGATTAAGGTAATAAGACTGCAGTAATTTCAACCTCAACAATAGCAAGGGGTATGAGGTAACCAACTCCAATGTGCATATCACTACTTCATAGAATTGCTTGCTACCAAAAATTAGATTATTTATATTTGTTCTATATAAGCTGTTAATCCTTACTATGTTGTGGTAAAGTGATTCTGCTCCCTGCAGTGCTTCTAAACACAAGTTTACACATTGTGGGAAACATATTATAAAGGCACTTGGCCAGTACTGTGCTTTTTTAGAAATATGTGTGACAGAAATGGAGATACACCGGAATATCAATTAAATTAACCATTCTTATTAAAAAGCATGTATGTTCTTTTATATATTTATATATACACACACACACTCTTGGTATGCAGAGAGCTTTCAAACCAATGAGGACATTGTGGGGCACAATGGGGCACAAAGAGCACAACTGCACCCTGAACTCCTCTTCAAGCACCAGTTGCAACTGTACAGGACTTATCCGCTCTCCTAATTCTTCAGAATGAGTTAATTATTGATGTACAGGAGTCAGCATTGCTTCTCAGCAATTTGTGCCCTACAGAGCCTGGGAGCCAGGGCTGGACAGGGGATTTAATGCCCTCCGGTGCCGTGGGCTCAGCCTTGCTCCCATTCCCTCTGAGCAGGAGAAATGTCACCTCTTATCTGCAAGAGTGGATTTCCAGCCCGTGCAGGGCCACAGCTTAACCCCCACGCTGTGCACACGGCAATGTTCTCTAGCTCAGGGTATTCACCTCCGTCACTTTCAAAAAGCCCGAAAAATCCGCCACCACGTTCCCATGGGTCAGCATAGCACCTTTGGGGTTTCCTGGAAGAAACACAGAGGGAGTTTAAACAATGAGCCAGAAGGCAACTTTCGAAAGCTTAACACACACAAAAGAAAAAAAAGAAAGAAAGAAAAAAGAAACCAGAAATAGTTTAAGTTCTCTTCTCGAATTTTAAAACTTACGTCATTTTCACCGTCATTTCTGTGCAGTAACGTGCACCAAAAGCACTTACTGCAATATTCCAAATGTAATGAAATGATACTGTAAGCACAAATATTTCTATTGGAGACTGCACAAGAGTTTCCAGCAGAAACAGCCTAACTGCCATTTCTGAGAGTGCTCAGATGGAGCCACTTGATAAACACGGGCATCTGACCAGGCTGGCTGTTCCAGCCTCTCCAGGGAGGATTTATTTCATCCAGATTTTGACTAAGAATGATATTGAACACCAAGGAACACCATTTAAAGGCTCTTACACTCTTACTTTTTCAGCACTCTAGATAACCTGAAAAATGCAGAAAACAGGTAATACATGGCAAAAATTAAGCTACAAAAAGACCCTATGAGACTGCAATTAAAGGAAGTCATTAATAGTGTCAGCAGCAGAGGAGAAATGCCTCGGAGGCAGCCCTAAATCCATCAGGGAGCCAGCAAAGCCCCAGAGCTGGCACTGCCCCTGCAGTGTTTCACCCACCAATGGTGGGCAACTCTGCACCACCAGTATTTGCTTTCTCACCCTCTTTTCTCAGCTGATACCTCTTGCATTTCACATCTGTTTAGACACCAAAATACAGGGTTTGCTAAGCAGCAAACACAGGCTGGAACCTCCAGGCACACAAACCAGTGGCACGGAGAGCTCTGCACGTCCCCCTGTCAGAGCACTGTCCCTTTTCATCACCCTCCAAGGGTTTATTTCTGAAAAGAAGGTGTAGCTCAGCTCGAATAAAGATTACAGGGCAAGCCTCTCTCTCTCCAGCATGTTTTTAAGCAGATTGTTTTAATTCAGTCACACCACTGCCACGTAGCTCCTGCTGCTCCCCGTGGCAGCACATCGAGGAGCTTCACCTGCGGGTGCCCTGCATGGCCCAGCACGGTGGGCATGGGCAGCCTGGCAAAGCTCCTACAGGGGATGGAAATAAATGGCAAATCAGCCACAAAGTTCATCCTGCCTTCCTCAGATTAGAAGGGCAGAGGTGCTTTGTGAATGTTTCAGCACAGGGAAAGATGTTCAATCCTCTCACTGCAGAGCATTTCGCGGGGTGTGTCGCTGGGAGCCCTCAGGGTGGGCACGGTACACACAGCACTGAGCCCTGTGCCCGGCCAGTGTCACCAGCATCGCTCCTACTCAACCTCACAACTAATTAAAGGCAGGCCCAAACAGCAGGAGCAATTGTTGCAGACATTTATTGCACCAGAGCAATAAGTATTTTTAACACAATACATTTATACTGAAAATCCACGTCTGCTGTTCCAAGTGCCCCGAGTAATTCAGTCCCAAACACTTGCAGATGACCACGGTGCACAGGAGGCTGGTTTGGTGCCGCTGGCATTCCTCCTCACCCGAAGCTCAGGTGAAGCTGGGGCTGACAGCTTTGCCAGCCACAGCCGCTCCTGCCCTGACGTGTTGGACCAACGGGCTGGTGGGTGCCAGCTCAGCCTGGCGGGTTATTTACACAGCTGGGTGCACACGTGGATCCAGACCTCAGTAAAACTCCACAGACCAGGGTCAGTTGTAAACACACATCACAACCCAGAAATTGCTTGTTATTTCAGTTGAGTCCAGGCAAGCAAGTGTGCACAGCCCTTGCAGCTGTGCTCCAGCACCATCACACAGCTCGGAGAGGATGTGCTGAGAACTGGTTTGGAAACTCAAAACTGTGCCTTGCAGATATACCAACCGCAGATCTGGTCCCTGCACCTTGACAAAGCCCTTCAGATTTCTTTTTGGAAGATTTCAAGTGTCCAAAGCCAGGCTGGACGGGGCTTGGAGCAACACAATCTAGTGGAAGGTGTCCCCTGCCCGGGGCTGGAACAAGATGTGCTTTAAGGTCTCTTCCAAACCAAACAAGTCTGTGTTTCTATGAGAAGATTTCTCAGATCTCAGACTCATTTACTTACTCCACCTCTGACTTGAATGCAATTCAGCAGCTCTGTTTAAGTCACCATGCCACGCCTGGAAGCAGAGTGAACACCCTGGCTCCTTCCCTGCGCCCTTCCTGCTCAGGCTGTGGGATAACAGTGTTGAAGCAGAGCAGCAGTATTGGAGCCAGGAGAGCCTTCCTCAGGAGAAATCCAGAACCATGCTGCCACAGGGCAACTGCAGCTTTTTGGGTTGGGGAACTCCTGTAAATTCTAACCTTCCTTAGTAGTTCTGTTTTAAGAGTTAACCCAGCAAAACAGATGCCCTTTTCTGCAAGGCCTTCCCAGAACTGAGACTTTGAGAGAAGAAGGTTGGCAGTGATGCTGCTGTTCTATTTTAAAAAATCAATGCCAGGTCTGTAATGCTGCTCTTGTTTGAATTCCCTCATACAGACAGACCCAGTGAGTCTCCTGTTATGGAACGGATGTCCTGTGATCCCATCCGTTGATAGCCCGGGAACGTCAGGTCCTCCTCGTCTTGGTGCCAGGCTGGTTTGTCAGTTCTCATAAGCAACAGAAGAAGCTTTTCCACATTGCTAAATGGGTCTTTCAAGCAGCAGCTCCAGCACTAACTTAGCGGTGTGATCCATCAGCGTTTTGGGATGCAAGCACTTTCCTCCCCACGGGAGCTCTGGCAGGCAGGAACAGGCACTGCCAGGCTGGGAGAAACTGCTGGGAAGTGATTTTTATCCAACTGGTTACAGGTAGATCCTTGAGGGAATGACAGTTGACTTCTCTGGAGTAGCCAGCATGAAAAATTTTATCCTGATGGTTTGGGGACATCTGTGTGCCTTTGGCCCATTTCCAAGTGCTGATGGTTTCTTGGCACCACCATGAAAGTTGGTCTTGTCATCGGAGCTCAACAACCTCAGACTCTCCCTGCTCCCTGGGGAGGCGCTGGGACATCTGGTCCTATCAAAGAAAAGCAAACATTAAAGTCTACTTCTGGGGAATTGTATCTGATTTTACCATTTCCAGGTTACAAATTCTGCAGCAGAGATTTTTTTTTAAACTATACTAAAAATATTTAAGAGCCCTTCAGAATTGAAAAAAGCCCTAGAGAGCATATTCTTTGGAAGAAAATTCTAAATCTGATCATTAAAAGTGATGGGCTATACAGAACTCCAAGCCTTTTACATCAAAACAACCACAACGTGGAAAACAGACCAGAGTGTTGATGCAACCTCTGGAAAAGCCAGAGAATGGCACGCAAAGTCCCGCACCAGCAGGACCCACCCAGGCTGGTAGGTCACAAAGCATTGCTCTGAGAGAGTTCAGTTGGAGAGATTTGCAAAATTTGAAATCTCTGGTTTGGATGGGAGAAAGGAAGTGAGCTCTCTGGTTGTCCTATTTCTGTAACCTTGGGCATTTTTCTAAGAAAAGCACAAATTCAGAAGCTGCCCCATGATTGCATTTGCAAATAAGAAAACAAAATTTAAAAAAACCCTTCTCTATGCAGAATTGCTTATTTAGAAATAAAAATATCAACAAAAACATGACTTGAAAACACAATCACTCTGCACTTGAAAATGCACACAAAGACACTGTGCCCTGCTGTATCCATGGCATGGCTCCTTCAGCTTCCTACAGGTGCCAGTTGTGCCCAGCCCCTTTGCACTGCCCTTGTACAGGGCTGTGACATCTGTGTCCTGCACTGACCCGAGTCTTTCCCATTTAGGAATTCCCAGTGCTGGCACAGAGCAGGGTCACGGGCTCCTTTCCCTCCGTGCTCTGCCCTGGGCACTCTGAAGTGCAGATCCCAAAACTAACAGCAATGTACTAAGGCAAAACACCCAAACCCTCTTAACACACGTTGAGTTTGTACTTGGGGCTGATAAAGCAGCTGCCTACCTGGTCTGCAGCACAGAAGTCTTCTCTGGGAGGTGGAAGATGAAAGTGTCCCCTTGTGCTCAGCCTGAGCCGCAGGCTGGGCAGCACCAGCAGCTCCAGCATCTTCTCTGGCCTAAATGGGCCGAGGCCAAACAGAGGATGCTTTGGGGTAGGACCAAGCATTAGACAATCCTGAGAGCACAGGTGAACGTGGAAGAGCCGCTCCAGCAGCCCCTGGAGCATGGGAAGTGCAAAGGCAGTTTCCCAAGCAGTGATGTCTTGTGCATCACCCGATACAGATTTTAGGGAGATGTTACAGAGGTCGAGTTCTCAAGAGCAGGAAATCCCTGCAAGCTGATGAAAACCAGAGTCTGGAGAGAGGAGAAAGCACTGCCTCTGCTAAAAACAGGCAGGAAAATGATGCTGCTCATCCTCAAGGACGGGAGGCCAGTGGCACATGGGTAGCAGCTCCGTGGGCTGCCCAGGCTCAGCCCTGACCTCCCCACCACGTGGTGGCCCAGGGCCAGCCCAAGGGCAATGCCAGCAGAGGAGACAGAGGTGACAAGGACCTTGGTGAGGCTGGGGACACCTGTGTGCTTATACAGAAAACGGGAAGCTGTGGAACCACATTTCAGTGGTTTAGGTTTTTTTTTAAAAAAACATCTGTAGAAGATAATACAAATCAACCAAGTGCTTCACAACTACAGTGTAAAATGGGAAACAGAAACATGGGCAGATTCCCAGACAACTGGAAAACTGCACTGGCAAAGTGTATGTCAGAGGATTCAAATGAAAAAGAAAAAGGTTATTTTTAATTTGCAATCTACAGAAATGTATATACATATATATGCATAGAAATATCATTGCCACGTCATTATAACAGCAAGTTTGCATGTATTGAGGTGGGATTAATGATTATTTTCATAATCTATTCTAACATCTCAAGGTTTAAATGCCTCTTTTACCTGTAGTGCCACTAGTAAAACAGACAATTGACAGATCTTCTGGTCGAGGAGGCTAGAAATACACAAGGAGAATAAGAAAATCACATCAATCAAATGCAGAAGGATTAATGGGAGAGACTGTTGTCATTGTGTAAACCTAAAGATTAAACCAATTATGTCTTAGCTTTGCCATAAAAAGCTTTTCTTCCCCTCAGTAAATATAGCAACCATCATAAAACTCTTTTTATCAGGTTTCTTCAGTTGATGCAGATTCTATTCCTTACGCTTTGCTCCAGCTGCACTAAGGACATGCTTTAGGGTAAGAAGACTGATGAAATACTTATCTTGCTGTTAATATTTTCAAAGACACCATCTATACCTGTAAAGTGTGTGGGAAAACTTGAGATAATTTACTGATTTCCAGATAATTCTGGAAACAACTCCACAACAGAGGACAAGATTCCAAAGCTGCTGATTGCTCCCATTTCCAGAAGCATCTCTGTATTCTCAGCACCACCTCATGTGTGTGCTATTTTGGGTCATGAATGACTAAATAAAAAGCTTGAACATCAGAAGCTGCTTCTGAGAGTTTTGCATGAGTATGAGCAGCCAGTGAAAAATATCTAAGCAATTTTCCAGAAATATCCCAGATAAATACTGCCAAGTAGTGTTTCTGAGCTATAGAAACCCCAGCAGAAAGAAAAGGGTGCAGAGACATTCCCCCAGTGCAACTACTGGAATTCGAGTGGCTTAACCATGGCTGTGTCATTAACATGTTCAGCAGAGATGAGCCAGTTAAGTGTCCCAGGTGCAGGGAATGAAGCAAATACTGCACATCCTTCCCTGGGAGGGTGGGCAGGCCCTGGCACAGGTTGCCCAGAGAAGCTGTGGCTGCTCCATCCCTGGGAGTGTCCAAGGCCAAGTTGGATGGGACTTGGAGCAACCTGGGCTGGTGGAAGGTGTCCCTGCCCATGGCAGGGGGTGGAACAAGCTGAGCTTTAAGGTCCCTTCCAACCAAACCATTCAATGGTTCTGTGATCTCCACTGGATGGTATCAGCAGTCCCTGGGCTCCTCCACTGCCTCCCTCGTGGAGAGGCTTCCTTCTGCCAGAGAAAACCTTCCCCTCTCTTGTCAGTGCAATAAATGTCCTACTGCCAGCTGCAGCTGTAAGTGGGAAAAGCAACATGCCAAGACTCACCACAGGCACATGTCGACTCTCACGGCCACGGTCCTGCAAGAGATTAAAGTAACAAAAGTGATTTCCAGTTTAATTCCTGCAGTGTAACCTAATCATCTGCAAACCACTAAGGGAGAGCGTGAGCTAGAGCAGAAAAATTCGTGGCTGGCACTTCAGTCATCTCTTCTATCCAGACTTTCTTGCCTTAACTGCAGTGCCATCCTTGGATTTCAAGCAGTGCTTGGGTTGGTTGAGCTGGATCCAGGGTGTTTCATACAAGTGTGAGGCTGTAGGCTTACATGTAGGAGGACAGCATCTCAAATAACAACCCTCTTCCCAGGCCTAAATAGCAGCTGACAGTGTATTTGAGGAGAAAGGACTGAAATGTTGGCTCTGCTATCAGCAAGGAACAACACCAAGAGGCGACTGCACCAAGCATCAGTATTATCAGCCACTAGCTCAGTATTATCAGCCACAAGCTGCTCTTTTGTGATCTCCAGACACTGAACCTGCCATGTGGTTCGCAAGTCCCTTTATATTTTACTGTATTTTTATAGAAATTACAAAAAATACTAAAAGGAGGGGGAGAGCAAACTCACCTCCACCTCCTGCATGGTCTGAATGCGAACCCCACAGCGTCTCCCTCTCTCTGCCAGCTCCTTCTCAAAGGGGTCCATCAGGATGATGGAGCTCAGGCCTGGTGTTTCCTTCCTCTCCACGTGGTCCAGGAGGATCCTGGCTTTCTCAGGCTTGTCACAAATGACCGTGGAGATGTCAGCTGGAAGAAGAGCAGCCAAACAAGCTGTTTGCAGTAAATCCTTTCTAATGCAAGACTCTGGCTCACAGCTAACGCTGTATCAGTTCTGATAGTCACTCCAGGCTACATCAGAAATCCCAGCACTCTCTTGCAAAATTACTGCAATCTTAGCTAACCTAAATCAATGCCAGAGCTGCAGCTGACATCCGTGATTATTCTGGGATTCAGTTCAAAATGCTAAAATTGCTCCCCACATGGATTATAAAATCTAGGAGGCAAAATATGAAGCAGCACAGGAGTGGGTGGCCATGGAGTAATTCCCACACCCAGAGCAGCCCTACCCATGGCTATGCACAACTGGGCATGTGGGAAAGCCATGACCCCGCACAGGGACACACAGCTCCCCAGGGACCTCTCTAAGTGACTTCAAGACACTCCAGGAGTCACAATGTCCCATCCCTGGGAGTGTCCAAGGCCAGGCTGGATGGGTCTTGGAGCAACCTGGGATAGTGGAAGGTGTCCCTGCCCATGGCAGGGGGATTGGAACTAGGTGAGCTTTAAGGTCCCTTCCAACCCAAACCACTCTAGGATTCTACAATGGCCTATCTTTTAGAAGCAGAAAATGACCCATTCTGAGCAGCAAAACTGATTTCTGAGAAGATTACATTCATTTTGGTTTTACCTGTGTTGACAATGTACCGAATGGCTCCGGGACCTAAGGTGTCATAGAGAGGAACCACCACCATGGAGTAGGTGTAGCAAGCCAGCTCAGAGATGATCCACTGCAGGAGGGCATGGAAGCACAGAGGTGAGAAGGGGCCATGAGAACAGATTTAACACACTGACAACAAGCTGACAAAACAGGAACATTATTAATATGACATCAAGTTGAACTTAAAATCTCACCTCTGGACGGTTTTGAGCAAAGACCCCGATGAACTGCTTTGTGGATGGCTTGCAGCCCTGCTGCAGAAGGCCTGAACCCAGAGCTTCTGCTCTTTCAGCCACCTGGAGTTTGGAGAGGAAAAATACATAAAAAAAGAAGAACATACCAAACTAAGTAAAGATTTATACAGGGAGGCTCTCAAATTATTGCATTTGCTATCTAAAAGTCCAATTTTTATCTTATCACGAGCCATCATTAGCTGACTAGCAGCTGATGTCTGGCTGGCTCCAGAGTGTCAGTGCTGCAGTCAGCAGAGGGCTCACAGCGTGGAGGCAGCCCCTGAAAGCTGACACACCGATACAGCACCTGGATGTGCCGGGTGGGGACACGGGAACCCTCACACAGCTCAGGAGCTGCACCCTGGTGTGGCACGTGTGTCACCAACGGGCACCCCAACACCCCTCCTTCTGCCAGGCAGGGGGACAGCATGCACAAGGCTGTCATCTCCAGCTCACCTCCTTGTAGGACAGCCACTGGTAAGGCTGCTTGGGTTTCCTGAACCCCAGGCAGGGGCCGTTCTCTGGAAGACACAAGCAGAGATGACACGTTAAGGGGGTTAATGCGCTGCCCAGTGCCACACTGAAGGGATGTGGCAGAGCCCTCCAACACTAAATCCACAGTTACTGGGGGGCTGGCTCTCACTCCAGCAAATTACACACACAAGTGCACCTGATGGAAATCCAGCTGCTGCGATCCCAAAGAGCTTTAATCCTCCCCCCCGAGCCACAGGAGGGACAGCAGCAGTTTGCCCCAAACAGCTTCATTAGAAGACACTTCTCGGAAGGTCGTGTGAGCATTAGTGTCTGATGAGGGCTCTCATCCCAAACCCCACCTCTCACTGCTTGCACTGCCTTTTGATTAAAACAGTTCAAAGTGAAAACTGCTATTTTTAGCCCAGCCTGCTCCGGAGGAGGGTAAAACAACACGCAGCACTGCGTGACACGATGAAGATTTGAAAAGTTGAAATAATTTGCTGGCTGTACCTAGTTGCACAAGATCCATTTCTCCATACACCTACTGAGTCATTTATTCACCCTGTCCTGTGGGGTGGAACACATGCAATTCCACTGAGGTTTTCAGTGGTACCAAAACTAATAATCTGACCATGAAATTGTTGTGTCCAATGAGGCATGACACTATAAACAGCAGACACAAAAATGGTCATGATAGAGCAAGGAAGAGTCATCGTGGCTTTTTGGAGTGGGACACGATGTCTCAGGAGTGTTTGAGAGCTCTGATGGTGCCATCAACTGTGGGGTAAGGACATCTGCACCACCTGGTCCCCCACCTCTGCCCCTCTGCCCCCAGGCCTCCTCCCCACCGTGCTCTCACCAGAGATGCTGAATCCCCTCCTGAAGACCTCGTACATGGTCCTGGCGTCATCGTAGTAGTGCGTCAGCAGCTGTGGGCTGTCCCCGATCACCGACCGGCGCGCCCCGGCCAGGCCCTGTGGCAGACCAGGGGACACCAGGTGACATGAGGTGACACAGGTGTCAGGGCTGCCCGAGGGTGGGACATGAGAACCCCCACCACAAAGCATCCCACTCCCCAAAGGGCGGTAAGACCTCTGTGGCCACCACCATACCCCTGCCCCAAAAAGGGATGGGAGAGGTGGGACATCCCCTCAGCACCCCAGTGACACCGAGAACCACCTGCCCAGGGATTGTCATGGGAGGTGGTTGGTACTTCCCAAGGGGAGTCAAGCAGGAATTGTGGATCTGCAGGCAACGGGGTGGGCTGTGCTGGGGGGAGTGACTGCTCTGGGCTCCACAGATCCCCAGCACTGGCACCACGGGCACCTTCTCAAGGACACCCAGACTGACATGAAGGACAGACTAAGGCAGAGGCTCAGCAGGGGTGTTTCAGGAGTGGGCAGGGGAGATACCCAGCGTGGGAGTGACCATGCTGGGACTGCACTGGGAGCCAGAAGAAAGTCTAACTAAAGCCCTAACTACAAGGGGAAAACTGCCTTGAAAAATGTAAATTCCTCTCACCCTTTTAAAAAGCTGTTGGAATTAAAGACAATAACTTCTTAGAGGGAACATCACAAAAGGCTTTAAAAATTCTCATCCCACTTTCAGATATTAACTTGAGGCAATTTTCAGAAATATTTCTGCTCTTTAAAACAGAGCAGCTTCATTAAACTTTTAAACCTTTGCAAGCATGAGAATTAATGACTGTTCAGCCTCTAAGCATGGATTCAGGTCCACTTTTTCTTACTATTACCAAGTTTGCAGCAGCAAACTCAGCAGTGGGCACACATGAGGAGTGCCAGCTGATCTGGTCTCACCAGCTGTTGCCTTTCAGTGGTTTCTCCCATGCAATAGCAGTGCCTCTAATTTTTGGCCATGGAAGGTTAAGTAAAGCTAAGACCAAAATGTTACTGAGAATGTAAGAGAATAAATTAATGTGCTGCATTCTAGTTTTCCAGTTTTCAGAAAGAGGTGAATTGAGGAGTGAAGTGATGCCCGGCACAGTGCATTACATGGCTGATTTCAGGATAGGGGAACTACAGAAACTACAAAAAATGCCTTCCTGTCATCCCTTGTGGTCACAGACCTGTTGGGGCGAGCCCAGAGCAGGTCACAAAGGTGAATAGAGGGATGGGACACCTCCTCTAAGAGGAAAGACTGAGAGAGCTGGGGTTGTTCACCCTAGAGGAGGCTCTGAGGAGACCTTATCGAAGGGGGCCTATAAAGCAGAGCTGGAGAGGGACTTTTTACAAGGGCACAGTGAGACAGAACAAGAGGCAATGGCTTCAAACTGAAAGAAAGTAGGTTTAGATTGGATATGGAAGAACTTCTTCCCTGTGAGGGTGGGGAGGCCCTGGCACAGGTTGCCCAGAGAAGCTGTGGCTGCCCCATCCCTGGAAGTGTCCCAGGCCAGGCTGGACGGGGCCTGGAGCAACCTGGGCTGGTAGGAGGTGTCCCTGCCCGCGGGGGGGTGGCATGAGGTGCTCTTTAAGGTCCCTTCCGGCCCAAGCCATTCCATGACTCCCAGGCATGCCAAGCTCGGGGACAGCCAGCCAGGGTGCCGGGCTCACCTCCACCTCCTCCGACTGCATGCGCAGGTCGCAGGGTGGTTTGACGGCGCGGGGCCGGCTGGCAAACCAGTAGGCGACGACGGCCGCGAAGGCGCCGATGCCGACCAGCGCCGTGGCCGGCAGGTTGCGGAAAAACTGGCTGAGGTCATCGAACTCGGGCAGCCGCAGGCTCCGCAGGATCTCCTGGGCCTGCATCTTCTCCGCCAGCGAAACGGCAAACTCTGCAAAAGCCAGAGGGTGGGTCGGGTCAGGGGGGCCGGGGGTGCACACGGGCAGCGCGGGTCTCTGCGCAGTCTGGGAAGGGGAGAACACGCCGTGTCGAGCTCCAGGATCCAGCTACATCAGGGAGGGCAGTCTGGTTGTGCTGGGCTCATGAGGCAGGACCTGCTCCTGGGAAAGCCAAGGGCAAGCTGCAGGTCAGGCATTGATCCAGACACCGCCACAACAGGTTGCTTTGCTTTTGCCTTTTGCAGGTACAGACACAGCAGAGAGGGGGAGACAGGCAGGGGGCTCGCTGCTCCAGGGTGCGAGGTCAGGGCTGTCCTCAGGGGACTCCTGTTTGGCTGTTGAGTACACAAGGAGCATTTTAAATAACTCCTGTTTACAGTGTTGGTCCAGTATCAGCTCCCCACTGGGGAGTCTCCAGTATCAGCCAGCCCTGTGAGGGATGAGCCAAGCAGGTGCTGCCCAGGGGGAATCCAAATAGTTAAGGTTTCACACAGCTCTATTTATGACTTTATAGGAGTCAAGGTCTTAAAAAAAAAAATGTTTTTCAGCCACAGGAGTCCAGGCAGCCCCTTTCCTCTTGCCCTCTGGTCTTGCTCCAGCTTGTGAAGTTACATGGCTTCACTCCCACGGGGGGAGCCAGGACTTCCCATACAATGGCACCACTAACATTAACACAAACCAGCTTTTTTCCTCCTGGGAACAGCTTCTGGGCTGCTCTGTCCCGAAGGTCAGGGCTGCCCCCTCTCAGCCTTCTCCTGAGTTTGTGCCAAGCAAGTGCTGGGGCTGGCAGAGAGGCCAGGCAGCAAAGGAGGGGCACTCCACACACAAGGCTCTGGAGGAGGTTTGTAAGTTTGCACAAGAAACAAACCAACAAACAGCGTTACAAACAATCAACCTCACTCGTTGTTGGGCTATGAAGTGGTGGAGGGCAGCAGTGAGGGGACAGGGGCACAGAGCCCATATTCCACACCATCTCCATCCTGAGGGTTCAGGCCCAATCATCCCTCGGGCCCGACACTGCACCCCAGTGCCAGCCCAGCATCCCACAGCCACCTCTGCTCCCCACCCTACAAACCCTCTGGGACCACAACCAGCCCTTCAAGAATGGCTGAACCCAGCAGAGATCACATCCACATGACGTTACTGGGCAATACCCACCCACAAGGTAATTTTCTCCTGAGCTTTGAGTATCTTTTCAGAAGTCTTCACATCTAATAAAACACTGACTATGTGGCTGTAATGATGTTAGGATGAACTGTGAGCGTGGGGAGGCCCTGGCACAGGGTGCCCAGAGAAGCTGTGGCTGCCCCATCCCTGGGAGTGTCCAAGAGCTTGGAGCAGCCTGGTCTAGAGGAAGGGCAGTTGGAACTAGATGAACTTTAAAGTTCCTTCCAACCCAAACCATTCCGGGATTCTATGAGTTGAGGAGTACTGATTGCTCCCCTCAGTGTTTCTCCACACCAGACTATGAAAGCAGCCTGACAAACACACTTTTACTACAAAAAGTCGGAGAGCTCAGCAAGGAAGCTATTCATTTACCAATGAATTGGCTATTTGTGCAAAAGCATTTCAGCAAGTCCCAGTTAAGACTGTCTGCTCCCAGAAACAGCCTGTCCCACCAAAAGCAGCCACCCAGTTTGCCACAGTTGCTGATTACACTGAAATCTTGGGAATTACTCCCTGAACATCAGCCCGTAAGCGCTGTTGTGTATCCATCTGTGCAGCCAAGTTGAAGGCAGAGAGCTGGGAAGGTGTCTGTGGGAACAGCACTGCCATGAGGGGGTGCTTGGCCACAGCCTCATGCTGCTGCCCTGCTCGGCTGCAGGGATTGCCTGAGGGGAAGCAGGGCCAGGCCTTTACATCTGTGCAGGTACAGGGTGTCCACAAACATCGTGGAGCTCACAGCATCATCAAAAGGATCGTGAGAGTCAGGGCTGCAGCCTCTGCTCACACTGGAGTTTTGCACTACAGAGCTCACCCAGCTTACCTTTTGCAACAGTTAATCCTGATTTTTGCATTCCAAAGTGATTCACGATGGGCCCGGACTTGATCAGCTCAGAGCAGCCAACCTGCCGTGGGATGGTGGCCAGGAAAGGGGCCCAGGTGTGTTTGGGAGCACTGTATCTGCAGAAAGAGGGCTCAGGGCTGCCTGGATCACAGCCTCCTCCTCCGAGTCAAGACAAGCAGGTGAGCCCCTCACAGTCACATGCTCTGGGAATACATTTCTGGTTGTGATCAGGAAAATAAGTAATTGTAATTTAAACCCATCAGCAAGGCAGTGTCATACCCCAGAGCGCACCAGGAGCAGCCGCTGCCCTCACCTCGGGCTCAGGATCAGCAGCAGGATGGTCTCCACACCCCTTCTCACTTCTGCACCTTTGGCCCATTTCTGTTACCTGCAGTGGATCACCACCCTGCTGTGGCGCGTGTTCCCCACAAGCCAGCAAGGGAGAGGAACACAGTGTCCATGCCTGTGGCACATGGAAATACTGACAGTTCTGTTTATTCCAAATGGGACTTCACGTTACCACCGAATTCCTAAAGTATTCCCATGGCAAATAAAAGAGAAAGAAAAATACAAGGAGGGACAGAAGAAAGTGGTTTGGAGGAAGGAAGAAGTGCTGGGGAGCTGCCAGGAAGAAACAGCCATGGGTAAGAGCTGGGGATTTGGGACTTCCCAGGCCGGGTCCGGGGCGAGCAGAGCTC
This sequence comes from Pseudotriccus pelzelni, assembly GCA_035584735.1. Classification (NCBI taxonomy): domain Eukaryota; kingdom Metazoa; phylum Chordata; class Aves; order Passeriformes; family Tyrannidae; genus Pseudotriccus; species Pseudotriccus pelzelni. The sequence continues at coordinate 7,532,410 of JAWMRA010000028.1, read as the reverse complement.
CTGCAGTGGCACTGGGCTCTCAATCACGCACCAGCCTGTGTTCACAGCAATCACCCCCGGGACAGGGCTTATTTATTTATTTTGGGAACAAATGGCTCTATTGTACAATTTGGTTTTCATCTTTTCCTGCTGGAAGTGATTCTGTAACTCCAGTCAATGGAGTTTTAGTGACATAAGCCAGTGTGGGAACAGCCTCAGCCTGCTGGTGTATGCATAATGCAATTAAAATTTTACCGGTCCTGTGCAGCCATGCAATCACATCCTTCCTACCATTCCCTCAGTGCCTGCTTGGGAAGAAAACTCCTTTCGGGACACCAGTATCCTCCTGCCCCTCTTCATGCACAGCAGGGTGGGGAAGAGGAAGGTGATTCATTTTGTCTTGGAAAGCAGGCAAAGTGTCCCATTACCATCCCTGTATTCAAGCCCCCAAAAAGGCTATTTACATTGGACTTTACAGCACTAAACCGAACCCAAATAATCAGCTTTTCAGCATGTCTGAGAGAATTAACCATTTGCAGTGGAGAACTGCAAAGGGCAGCCAGTGACACGCGATGGCTCAGAGCCCGCAGCCCCTTCTCTCCGAGCAAGCTGGAAAATCCCGGCAGTGTCCTGGATCTGTGTCCTTGGCTACAGCACTGGCTGCTCACTCATTTCACTGAGGAAACGGAGTTTACAGGAGCTGAAACATCTCAATCCAGACAGGCAGATTTAGCGGGATTTCACTGCAGTGAAACAGTATGAGCTTCTTGAACTCTTTTCTCACATTCTGCTCTGCAGACACCAGACCTTGAGATTTATAATTGTTTTCCTGAAATGGGGTCACTGACAGAAGATTTGCAGAAGGAAGCACCCAGCAAAACTTGGATCATTCTCCCTCACCACACTCTGAAGAAGAAAACTGCTCAGTGCCCTGTACAGAGGGTTTGGTTTAGGGGACTTTGAGATAGGGATTCAAATCACGACTATGTCAGTATAAGAGAGTCTACATTTACTGAGCAGAGGGGAGCATCAGCATCCCCAGGGACACAGGAACCTGCTAGTCAGACTGCATCACTGGAAACCATTTGTTAATTTAAAGGAAAGCTGCTGCAATAATTAACATCTTTATGAAAACATATGCACAGAGGCTGCCACAACTGTGCAGGCAGAGGCATTTTGGGGATCTTGCGTATTGCTTGCGGAGTACAATCATTATTTTTCCTTTTTCCCAAGCTCCATGCAGGCACACAGGGGTCATCAACCCTGGGAGGAACCACTGCCATTAAATGCAGCTCAGATACCTCTGACCTTCTCCAACCTGGCCAGGGAGTTCTTGGGACACCACAAGCTGTGAATTCCTAATCACTGCTGTCATTAAAACTGGAGAGGTGCTGCCAAGTCAGCCTCTGCTGTGCAGCTCCACAGGTTTGGCCTCTGTGGGCACAGAGGATGAGAAGCTGGATGAGCCTTCAGTTCCCATCCTGAGGCCAGTCTGGGCTGGGGTTGGGCTCAGGTGAGTGGGGGGAACAATGGCCACACCACAGCAAGCTTCCATAGATCTAATGGGAACAAGTGATCTAACGAGATCTCCAACCACAGATAGAGTTGTGCTTCAGCCACAAGTGCAATACCCAGACCTCACTGACTGTGGTTCCACTGTAACTCAATGAGTTATAATTGGGCAGGGGAAAGAAAAAGAGGAAAAAAAAAACCAAAAAGGAACCAGTTTAGGGATAAAATTGTGCTTTTTGTGTTATTATGCCAGTGTTCAGGCAATATAAGAGGGTGTGAGAGGTGATGGACAGCAAACACAGGAGGAAAGGCACACAGTGCCTGTGAGGCTGCAGCCCTTCTCCAGGGAGTGGGCACTAGAAAAGCACCCAGTGAGCACGAACTGTAATAAAAGCAGCTTATAATTATGTATTTTACTTTCAAAAATGAAGAACATTCCTCTCCCTTTCCTTTGAGAATCAGACCCTTCCAATCTGTGAAACTGGCCCCTTGCCAACAAGACTATTAAAGAACAGGGTTTCAATGGTACATAAGCCTCTTTAACTCAAATTGCTTTCGTGCCGGGGGTCAGTGCCCCCCGAACTGGGTGTCTGGGGCACTGGGAGCAGAAGTGGGGCTGCAGTGATGCCAACAGGGACCATCCCTGTGCCCCTGCCTCCTCACCCACCCCTTCCCAGGGCTGGACCTCCCTGCTCAGCAGGGCAGAGTTATCCGCAATGGAAAAAGGCTTTGCAGCCGGGTCAAGCCTCGGATCTGCTGGAGAGGAATAAAGCAAATAAACTTCATGGCAGGGAGGCCAGCCGTGCTTTCCTGTGACCTCTGGTGACTGCAGGAGTGAGGAGAGGACAGGGAAGGATGAAAGGGACCAGTTCAGCACCAGCATGTGGCTGGGACTGTGATGTTAACTTGGCCCACTGATGTAAACTGGATTATTTTTTAGGAGAGGCAGGCAGTTTCACTCAGTAGATAAAAATTGTCTTAAAGGCTGCTAAAGTACTGGGTACTGTTATATATGATATATATACACGTATAATTACACACATGCATGCATGGATGTCAATGCTTGTATGTGCATGTGCATTTATTGCAGAGGCATCTCACACCTCAAAAAACTCTTTCTCACCAAGTAAGTACTGCAGGAACAGCACGGGCTCCATGTGGCCGTGGCACCACATTCCACCGTGGTTCCCGGGGACAGAGCTGGTGGCAGACCCAGCACTGGGCTCGCTGGAGGGCTCTGCTGACCCTCCAGCCTCCCTCCAGCCTCCCGACCACCCCAACGCCAAAGGCAGGGCGCAGACAAAGGATGGAAATCTCCAGGCAACCCGGAGGAGCAGCACTGGCCTCTGCTCCCCCCCTGCTCTGCCGAGAAATGCATTTGCAAAACACAAGATCTTTGCAAGCATCCGCTAAAAAGGGAAAAATGCTAACAAGGAGCTCAGTGTCCTGAGAGAGCCCAGTAATCACACGTAAATAGAGGTATTTAAAGTATCTAAAATATCTACAAGTCCCTTGCCAAGAGAAATTATTCAATAAATAATTCAGTGCTGTGCAGAAATCTTACTTTAGACACTTGTGATGTTTCAGAGAGCAAAATCCAGCCCCTAGCTGGCTGGAAACGCCTCATGCCTGGAGCCACGAAGGCACCACAGCACCAGGCCATCCTTATCCCTCTGCATCGGGTTCCTATTCATCCACTGATGCCAAATCCTCCTGGAAAACTTCACTCTCCACCCTACACCTCCTCACCCCCTCAGCACAGCTCACAAATGTAGACCAACCTAAAAATATCCTTCACATCCCTGAGAAGAGCGGTGCAGCAGTGCTCAGAATTCACCATGTCTCACGGGTATGAGAAAGCCAGGACTGGGATCCTGGTCCAAATCTGCCACTCCCCTGGATAACAAAGCATTAGGAAACCCATGCACACATTTTAAGTTTCCTACCAAAAGAGAAAAGCTTTGTGCTCACCCTGAGTGGGTTCAGGCCATTCCTCCAAGCTAAAACATAACCCAGCCAGAAGGAAAAGCAAAACTCCAGAGCTGTGGGGTTTTCTGGCTCCTTGTTCTCTTGCCTGCAGCTCTCTGGAGCCTGCTCACACACTGTGCCAAAAGCAGCACAGGGACTACAAGGTTCCATCTGGGGAAACCACAACCTGATCCCTCCCTCTGCTTCCTTGGCTCTCAGGCAGCACAGCCCACAGGAACATCCCAAGGAGGTGACTGAAGCAGGAGAGAATCTGCCCCTCAGCCTTAAGGCAAGTTCACAGGTGGCAGTGAACCCTGCACATGTCCTCTGGGGCTCATGCCGGAGCATCGTGTGCTGCTGGCATCATCACAAGGGGCTGCATCCTGACCCTGCACTGCCTTTGCCAGGCCTGGGGCTCAGTTCTGGACACTGCTCACAGAGCATCTGCAAAGCTCCTCCCTTCCCAGCAGTCAGTTGTAAATCTCAGCTCTTGCAAAGAAGGAGGTTTGTTGGGTTGGGTTTGGGTTTTTTTAATTTTTATATTTTTATAGTGACATTGATGGTCGATTGTCCCATATACCATATGATTCTTGAATACTCTGTGTCATGCAGCAAACAAACAGCTTAAAAAATGGCATAAAAATAGTTATCTGGGGCACAGTACAAAGAGAAGCAGTGAATGGAGAGGGAGAAGGGAACTGCACCCCTGGCAGCTGGTTTGGCAGAGAAGAGATGCGAAGATGCTCCACAAGGAGCTTGATGGCTTGTTGCCAGGGAAAGTTTTTATGCTTTCCTTTAAATATTGTTTGGATTTAAAGAAGCCTTAGCACTGTCTGTAGAGGCCCTGGTCCAGCTAAGAACCCCAGTGACATGAAAGTTCTGCAGCAGCATCAGTGCTGGGCAGTGCAGAGGTGCAGGGACCATCAGTGGACACCCCTTCAGTGTGCCCAGGCGGGATGCACCTTCCTCTGCAGCTCATTGCAGGGCTCATTTTCAGTCTCTCGTCACCTGAACATGCCAGAGCCAGACCATTTCAAAGGCCCTAGCCCAGGGCTGGGTGGGGGAAAGGAGATTTGGGGTGAAGTTTTCCATGCTTGCATGCCCAGGCAGGAATGAGGTGGGAACATGAGCACACATTGCCCTGGCTATTGAGGGCTGGCTCTGCTGTCCCCATGGCAGGTCACTGCCAGGCAAGGACAGACACACAGGCAGGTCCCTGCACTGCCAGCTCTCAGCTCTCCCTGACCATTCACACCCTGCCCTTGGCTGCATCTGCAGGTCACTACGGGCCAGACTGGTCCCAGTGATACGGGGACAGCTGAAGGAACAGCCCTGGCTGCTCTCCCACTTGTGCACACACTGCACAGGCCTGATTCCTGCTGGCTGCTTGCACAGTGGGATGGGGTAACCCCAGCCCACACCACTGCTGGACAGGGCCATGGAGCTTCCCCCTGCCTTATGCCCACCCCGTGGCTGTTGGCACAAAACTAACTGTCCTGCTAAAGTACCAGGAAAAAATGGTGACTTTTCTGAGCAAATCCCCACCTGGCTCGACCAGATGGCATCCTGGTGCCACACCCTCTGTGCACGACTCCCTGACCCACCACTTACCCACCTCCCCCCTGCCTGGAGCACTCACAGCCTGTGATGGCCCCGGGATGCAAGGAGCCCTTCTGACCACCTGCCTCATCCATCCTTCCCACACCCATCCTGCCTTTCCAAGACACCAGCCCAAATACATGTGCACCAGCCCAGAGGTACTGATCCAGCTGCAAACCTTTTTGGGTTCACTGCTGCCATTTCTTTTGGCAGCAGTACCAGAATAAAGTGGTTCCTGAATAACAGTCCGCGCATCCTGCCCGGGCACTGCCTTCAGGAGAGCACAGCAGCCCTGGGAATGCTTCATCAGCCTGACACAGAGATCTGGGCAGGCTCATAACAGAAAACCTTCCATTACAGTTAAGACACGACCCAGTGGCATGCTCAGAGCCAGTCCTGCAGAGGACAGGGAAGCACAGGAATGTTTTGTACACCCCTTCCCAGCCACATGTTAGCCCTCATTGTTTCCCTGACAGCTCAGACCGGATCAAAACTCTTACGTGGTCAAACTTCAATTTCATGCTGCCTTCTGCAATATCAACAGTTCTGTGGCAAGTGTTCACAGCAGGGCTAAGCAGGCCAGACTGCAGCTGGCATTGCCTCCAGCCAGGAAGATCCTGGGAATCAGGCCTGTTGCTGTCTGCAGGATGCTGCCCATGTACTATCACACCACAGATTCCCATCTGCAGCAGCAGAAGAGGTAGACAGAGGCCTCCCAGCTTGTGCCATATCATAGCTAAGCACTGCCTTTATTATTATAAGGAGCAATTCTCTTGAAGCCAATCTTACAGCTCAAAGAGCTCCAATACTTACTGACCTGCCACTGCAGTAAAAGCAGAACCATACGAACAACAACAGGACTGAAAGGCTGTGCCAGCTCTGTGTCAAACACATGCTCATCAAGACAGTGTTACAACTGTCACACTGCAAAGAAACTAGAAAATGACATTGGAAATGGGAGCTTACAAAGAAAGGGCAGTAGTGTCATTAACTATAATAAATACAGTTGTACCCCTCACAGTAATCCAGCCATAATTAGACCAGGTAATTACCAATCAACTGCCCTGCATGTTCATAGAATCACAGAGTGGTTTGGGTTGTAAGGGACCTTAAAGATCATCCAGTTCCACCTTCCCTACACCACAGACAGGGATGCCCCCCACTAGATCAGATTGTTCAGGGCTCCCTCCAACCTGGCCCTGTAGTGCTTTTCTAAAGGACCCTGTCTGTGCAGATGGGAAGGAATGAGGAGAGGCCAAAGGTTAAGTACACCTGGACAGAGCACAGTTTTATCCAGATCCTGTGCACCTGGAACATGACTGCCTGAATCTGGTCCAGGTTTTATCCCAAAACCAACCAGCAGCTGAAGGCGCCTCTGAAAGCTGTTCAAGGGTTATTTGGCAACCTTGTAGTGCAATAAGGGAGAAGGAAATTAAGAGGCAGGCCGTGTGCCAAAAAACCTGAAGGAAAGCAACTCCCCCCTCTCCCTGCAGGTGGGGGGACAGCAGTGGGATGGCAGGTGGGGCAGGATGAACGTGATGCAGCAGCCCTGCCCGCTGCACAGACCTGCTGGCTCCCGCCGTGCCCTCTGCCTGCCTGGGCCCTGTGCCAGCAGCCTCCGGTCATCGCCGAAACACACTGCCTGCAAACAGCCAGAGCTTCTCAAAATAACCTCTTCTGTGCACGAGAGTATCACCGTGCTTTTAAAGCAACACAGCTTCACATTTCTCTCTTGTGTGAGGTCAGTAAAACCAGGCTGATCACTGCAGAAATGGCCATGGTGTTTGGGGCCTCTCTCCCTGCCCGGGTAAACAGTAAATAACCACGTCTGGTTGGTGCAGAACATTTTCCAAGGAGACCCCCCAGCTGCAGCAGCCACCCTGGCAGCTGCACCCAGGGCCATGCCTGACTCACCCCGCTGTACACCCATGGGAGCCGGCAGGGATGCTCCTCTTTCCAGGAGCCTCTCTGAAACGACTGAAAGCATCATCTTCCCATTCTCACATCCCCAACTCCACCTGGCCCCAGCACGCCAAAGGACGGAATGCACCGAGGACTGGCACACGACAACACAACACGGCAAGCAAGAAACCAGAGTGAGGATTTCATGGCTAAGGTTTCCATGGTGTGGCCCTGACACCAGGACACACCCCCATCAGCACTCAGCACACCGGCAGGCTCTTCCCTGGGGGTGGAGCACACTGGTGGTTCCATGCTCGAGGAAGGCGTGAATGCACAGCACTGAATTCGGAGCCACGTCACACAGGACACTACGATAGGATACCAACACTTGCAACCCCCCACCACTGTGTAGCTTTGGCAGAGGCACACGTCACCAGCAGCAGGAGATCCCTCAGGCAGAGACATACACTGCAAAGAGCCTACACTGATGTCTGGGGGCTGAAAGTTGATGCACAGAAAGCCTAGAGACCAGCAGGCTGTCACAGATCCCAGAATTGTTCAGGTTGGAAAAGCCCTCTCAGATCACCGAGTCCAACCATTCTCCCAGCACTGTCAGGCCCACCACTAAACCACGTCCCCAGGTGCCACATCTGCACATTCCTTAAATCCCTCCAGGGATGGGAACTCCACCACTGTCCTGGGCAGGCTGTTCCAGGGTTTGGACAACCCTTCTGGTCAAGAAATTGTTCACAAAATATCCAACCATCAATCTCCTCTGGCACACCTTGAGGCCACTTCATCTTGTCCTTCCACTTGTTACTTGGGAGAAGAGATCAACCCTTACCTGGCTACACCTTCCTTTCCAGCAGTTGCAGGCAGACAAGGTCCCTTCTGAGCCTACTTTCTCCAGGCTGAGCCCCCCAAGCTCCCTCGGCTGCTCCTCCTCAGACTTGTGCTCCAGACCCTTTCCCAGCTCGGTTCCCTTCTCTAGACACCCTCCAGCACTTCACTGTTTTTCTTGGAGTGAGGGGCCCAAAACTCGACACAGGATTCAAGGTCAACCACAACTAAACAAGCGTGGGGGGCTCTGCAGAGCCCGAGGAAGGTGTGAATGCTGCGGGGCCAGGGGTCTGGGGGAACAAGCCCAAAGGGGCCGGGCCCTCCGGGGCAGCCCCAGCCCGCACCTCTGCATCCCAGTGGCCTTGCCCCCACGCGTGGCTGGGTGCGGGCAGAGCCGCCCTCGCCGCTGAGCCCGGGGGGCTCCCCGACCCCGCAGCCCCTGCGGGGCCAGGCAGGAGCTTTTCCCCTCTCAGGCTGGTCACGCCCCGAACAGCAGCAAACCTCCGCACAGCCCCAAGCGGGTGTCCCCGTCCCGCGGCTGTCCCGCACGCCCCGCGGCGGCGGCCCCGGGGGTCCCTCCGCGCAGCGGCTCCTTCTCCCGCAGCGCCGCTTCCCGCGGCTCGGCACGGCGGAGCCGGGCTGAGGGGGATGCCGGGCTGAGGGGGATGCCGGGCTGAGGGGGACGCCGGGCTGAGGGGGACGCCGGGCTGAGGGGGACGCCGGGCTGAGGGGGACGCCGGGCTG
>JAWMRA010000028.1:7490313-7516993 GCA_035584735.1 Pseudotriccus pelzelni | reverse complement strand
GAGAAGCTGTGGCTGCCCCAGCCCTGGGAGTGTCCAAGGCCAGGTTGGACGGGGCTTGGAGCAACCTGGGACAGTGGGAGGTGTCCCTGCCCGTGGAAGCAACGAGCAGAGTGTGCAAGGGAGAAAAAGTGAATGAAGGTTCCAGGGATATCAGGGCGCTGGCACACCTTGGGTGACCTTTCACAGGCTGGTGCTCACAGGCTGCTCACAAGCTGCTCTTGGCTCCAAAAAGTTATTTGAACATTTTGCAGAAGAAAAGATAATTCTGAATGAGATCACCTGGAGTTATGGAGAATTGTTTTACCTAAAACTGAGCTGTATTAGAAATACTAAATAAAGCATATTTAACATTTCAAAAGGATTCTAATATATCTGTCGTTCCCCATCATTGCAAAGGATCTTGAAGCAAACTCTAAATAATGTTCTCTCCACTTTTTATATCTAAATACTGTTCTCTGCAGAAAAGACATTTAAATCTGCATCATTCACATCTTCAGCACTTCCAACTCACTTCAATCAACAGCAGAATGATTGGCTCTTTATCTAGATACTTTCTCAAAGAGGATAAATTAACAAAAAAGTAAATTAAATCAGTTTAGCAACCTCAGTGCTCGTTCCTGTGCCGACCAGCTCATGCTTATCCCAGCCTGGCAAACAGCTCGGTGCTTTCCCTGCTGTGGCTCTTGGCTGGGGCCATCACAGTGACTGGGACCCCCGGTGGTCACAGCAATGTCTGTATGGCTCCTGAGGCTGGGTTTAGGGATTTGGCAGCCCTGAGGAAGCAGCTGCTTGTTGCTCTGCAGGCACAGGGGAGGGTGGCTCTGACCTGAGCCCTGAGCAGGTCCTTCCCTGAGGAGGCTGTTCCAGGGTCCCCATCTCCTCCTGGGCACCAGCACAGCCCACACGGGTGGGCACAGCCCGGGGGCTGCTCTACCTTGTGCATGGGGGCAACTCAGCCTCAGTTTCTTAATGTCTGGTGGGTGAAAGACAAGTCTTCTCAACCCCTTTGATTCTTGGCCTTGAACAAGCACGGTGGCTTGTCCAGGAGAGCAAGGCTGTGCAGCCTCGCATTCAGTGACAGGTCAAGTAGCAGCCCAAAGCAAGCCACAGTGCCCTCTGCACCCACCCATGCACTGCCCATGCCCTGCACAGCAGGAGGAACCCATCCTTTCCAAAGGCCAAAGCTGCCCGCCCAAAGAGAGGGCACAACCCCAGGAGCACCCAGGACGGGGGCAGAGATCTGCCACGTGGGAAACTGTCCCAGAGAGAAGGTGATCTGGGGTGAAAACACAGGGGAAAAACAAACAGGTTGGCTGAGACATGGTGCTGGCATACCAATAAGCAGGATTTGGATTAGTCATAAGCAAATCTGAGCGGTAACTTGGAAGACTTTGAAGATAAAGTTTCTAAAACGACTTTGCCAAGTGAAAGTATATTTGCAGCAGGGAGAGGCACACTTCTGTGGAAGGGCCAGCAGAGGTGACACCACACACCAGGGCCCTGCCACACAGCACTTCTACTCCTGGGCCCAAAGCTGCATTTCAGAAATCACAGAATCATTATGGTTGGAAAAGCCCTTGAAGATCATCAGTTCCAACTGTTAATCCAGCACTGCCCAGACCACCATTAAACCCAAGTGTCACATCTACCTGTTTTTTGAACACTTTCAGGAATGGCAACTCCAGTACTTCCCTGCACAACCTGTTCCAATGCCTGACCACCCCTTCCATGAAGAAATTTTTCCTAATATCTGCCCTAAACCTCCTTTGGCACAAAAAAGTCACACTGCAGTGGCTGTGATCAGGCTGGTAGCTTTGAGGCTTCTGTCCTTCACCTGTGGTCCAAGCACAACCTCAGGTGTCTGGGTGGAATATCCCAGGTGTGGGGCAGGTGCTCCCCACCTTCCTGCCATCACCAAAACCCTCAGCAGAGAGAGCAGTGAAGGTTCTCTTGGGATCTGGCCACTAGAAGATGGGCTTTTACAGGTCCTCTGCCACAGACAACAGCAGACAAAAGACCCTTTGCTGGGGTTGGTGTTTTCCCAAATAACCCAGCATCTGGAATTGCTGCTCCTGGGCCAAGTGACACACTTGACCTCAGCAAGAAAAGCCACCTGAAAAACCCCAGGTACCTCTGGAGCCCCAAGGAGACCAACTCCTCCTGCACTGATTTTGCAGTCACCGTGCAGTGCTGACGTGGAAACTCCTCACTGCCGTTCACGTGTGGTGTCTCTGAGATTGTATCTGCACCACCACAGCCACTTTGTGAGCCAATGGAAACGTGAGCTGCACTCTGCAACACCACGGCCCGCAGGTCTATATACAGGGTTTTCCTCCCTGAGCTGGGGTTTTTCCTACTGACATGGTGATTTCCACTGGATGATATACTTTCTTTTTTTTTTTTTTCTTACAAGTGACACTTTCTTCCTGTGGTGCAGAAAAAATTATTTGGACAAGGTGGTTGGATTTACCTTCTTCCCATGTTTCTGAGAGTGGAATATCCCACACAGCACAGAGGACAGAAAAGTCCTTTGTGTGGCTGACAGGGGAGTTTGAGGGACAGTGAGTGCAGGGTTGGGGTTTGTGGGGAAATCACTGTGGGGTCTTTCCAAAGCCTTGCCATGGACTCAGCGCACATCAAATAGGGGCTACATTTTTAGCCCTACTTTTCCAAAGCACTCTAGCTACATGACTGCTTGTAAAAGCCCAGGCAGCGAGTGCAGGGTGGTGAAGCACAGCTGCAGCAGGGACCTGAGAACCAGCTCATCAGGGGCTGAACTACCTCTGTTGCTTTGAAACTCCTTCCCGACCGAAAATCCCTACTTATCTCAGTGTCTTCCTCTTTCTCACCACCAGCCCCCATGCTTTCCATAGCAGAGCCTCCAGCAGAACAATAAAGTATTTATAATTTTACCTATGTACAGAGAGTAAGGGAGAAGCAGAACAAGGCAAAGCCTCTGGTCCCCTCCCTCCCCACCAGCCCCAGGTCACCTTGTGGAGGCTCTGTGACAATGTTTACAGTGCAAGGAGGATTTGACACAGTACGTGGCTTGTTGTCAATGGCACACAATAGCAATCAATCCGAGCCCAGCAAAACATTCACCGGTGTCACGCTGTATGGCATCAACGCTCTGTTCCTTGGAATTTCCAAAAAGGATTTGCAAAGACTCTGAATCAGCACATCTGGGAAGAAAAGCCCCTGGAGAGCCAGGCATGGCTCACAGCAAACTGCAGGAGAGTCTGGAATGGAGTGTGAGAGCTCCCACTGGGGATTCACAGATTTTACAGATAGACTTCAAGTGTATTTATCTACATTTTATAGCCACATGCTGCCTGTTACACCTTTCTCCACTGCATTTAACTGGTTTCACAGGGTGTCTGTAAGCCCTCCTGTTCAGAAGGGAGAAGAGGAGAGAGGATGAAGCAGTTTGGACACGGGTACCTTCTCCGGAGGGGACAAGGCCAAGCTGCAGGAGCCACCGCAGTGGCCCTTCCCCGAGCTGTCCCTGCTCCTGGCACCTGCAGCCCTGCAGGGATGGCAGCAGGGACAGATGGGCCCCCAGTGCCAAGGACCTGCAGGCTTTGGCTTCGCATGGAAGCACAAGAGACAGAAATAGCAATGATGGAAAAAAACCCCTCATTACTTCTCTTGACCCATCCCCAAAGACTGTGTGCAGAGCACTTAAAAATAATTTAAAAATATATTAATGCATGTTTTTCTTTCCTGTTCATTTCTGATCAGAAAGAGGGTGATTGAGATAGTTTGTTTGGGTCTGTATGAAGAAATAATCTGGCAGAGTCAAGAAAAGGTCCATGGGAAAGGAGCTGCCCTGGATGCCTGTGCAGCCATCAGGAGGTAACCAGCTGTGCCACGTTATCCACCAGCTCTTCATCTCACCCAGGCTTGTCTCCAGTTACCTACAACGTATCCACGTGCTGGTTGCTGTGCAGTGATGAAGAAGGAAGATGCTGGTATTTCTCTCAAAGAGCTCTCAGAAATGCACTCATGATGAAAGGTTTAAACCCTCTGGTGCTGTGCAGTGTTTGGTGATATCAAAACAACACCAATTATACCCTTGCTGAGGTAATGTTGTATTTCTTTGTTCCTGGCTCGCTCCCAAGTCTGCTTTCCTATTTCTGTGGGTATGCAGTTAATTCAGTTTACCATCTGCCTTCAAAGCTTCTCTCCTCTTTTTATCACTTAAATATATTTGTAATATCCATAGTAGCATGGAAACAAGAATCACATAAATGCCTAGATTAGTCCAGTGCAGCAGAGAAAAGCTGCTGTGTGCTGTCCCTGGGAGGGGGCAGGGAAATCCAAATACATCTACTCTTTCCTTTAGATGATATCTAGCAACTGTTGAAGTGGAGCAGTTATAGAGGGATGGAGAATAAAAGCAACTAAATATACCTCATCAAACAGCAGGGGCTGTGCCTCTCGTGCAGCAGCCGGCACTGCACAGGCTGGGCTGAGCAGCCTTGGGCATCTGCTCTGCTTCTTACACAAAGCACAGCAGGAAGGATGTCTTGTCCAGAGACCTGAATTGGCATCACCAAGGTCTCCTGTGTCACGGTGTGAGAGCCAGGATCAGGAGTGGGACAAGTCTGCTGTGACCCCAGATGAACCTCCCGCTCCCTTTGCAAACGCGCACGGAGAAATATTTGGAGGTGCACTGGTGCTGGTGGGAGGGACACTGACGGCAGAATTCCTCTCTTGTGCCCCCACGCATGGGTGCAGGTGCCCACTGGGCTCCAGGTGCTGCCAGGAGGCAGGAGAGCAAAGCCCCCTCTTCCTCACTGTAAGGCAGGACTGACAGGATGGGTGGCTCAGGGCTGCAGGCACAGGAAAGAGAAGAGCAGACGAGTAAAAGCAGGAAATCCCACAGGTACAAAGGGTAAAGCGGAACCTTGTACTGCTTCAACCAAGCCAGCAAGGTGCAAATCCCTGGGGTAATTTGTTGTTAAGTTTGTATTTTGTTTACTATTTCATTCTCTGCATTCTACAGACCATCCAAGATCCCAAATTAGGAAATAATTAGCTTTGACTTTCAGTGACTTCTACCATTATTTCATTGAGGGGAATATTACAGACTTGTTCTCAACTCGTTAAAACCTTCCTAATGGTGCCAGAAATCATATCAAATTAAAGAAGAATGCTGCACTGGGCTGTGGTGGCCAAAGAGCTCCTTATTCAGCACAGCCACAGCGACTCCTTTGCAGCACAGAGTGGTGTCTGATGAGAGGGGGCCACCAGAAAACCAAAACCAGGCATGAGAGCAGCAACCACTGCTCCAGAGCTGAGCAAGTGCCACACTGCCAGGTCAGGCAGACCCCCTGGGATCCATCTCCCAGAGGTGACCTGTGTTGACAAACATTTTGGCTGCTGCTGAGGGTGCCACTTCAAAAGGCAGTACCAGCACGTCCATCTCCTAAGGGCACCTATCTGTAGACAAAAACATTAGGCTAAAGTCATGTCCACACTAAATAAAGTGAGCATGGCATTCAAAAACCCTAAACATGGCATCAAAAACCTTAACCCTGAGTCAGAGCCATATCTGGACAGACACACAGTTTGGGAGAGCAAGGTGTACAATGGAGAGGAGCTTGGACACAGCAGAGACACCCTGAGGTGTGAAGCACAGGAATCAATACCCCAGGGTGGATGTGGAGGCCTGAGGGCAGGAGCTCACACAGGAGACCTGTTCCCAGTGGGTGCTGTTGTCATGAACAAGCCTGGTGTAGCCAGTGGTGTGATTCAGAGCAGTCCCTGGGGCCTTGGGGCCCAAAATATCATAACAAACACTTGCCCACAGCCTCCCAGCCGCACGCTCCTTTCTGCTTCACCCATGGAATTCCCTCTGGCCATATTTCACTGCCTGAGTTTTGCTACAGTTGTGAAGCAGCTGATCCAAGCTGCTGATATAAGCAGCTGTAAGGCCACTGCCTTTAATGGGAGACACCAGGATATTTTCAGAGGCAAAATTCAGGTCAGCAATATTAAGTTCCCTTTTTTTTTTCTCCTCCTTTCTCCCCTAGTGTGAAACATCATTTTTCATAACTAAAAAATGGCAAGTAGACATGAACATAAATAATTACAATGTTCTCTGTTATCAACACTCCCCCTGAGATCATTTACCTAATTATGTTAAGATGCTGTCTTTTAAAGTAATTTTCTCCTTTGTACTTCTTCCCCTTGTAAGTCTGCCTGTCTAGAGGGAAGCTCTTTTATAGATAAAGAGAGAAATAGCACAGACATTGAACGTTACCTTTCCTTAGGAAACCCACTTTGCACAAATTCAGAGGACCAGATTTCACATTGGCACAGCAGATCAGTTCAAGCTGAACCGTTAAATACCTTACAGAGATCCTCCTATTTCGGACTTGCAAGAATTTCCTAATGCGGACACACTTGGAATCGTCACCGCCTGCCCACAAAACAATGGGATCCAGCATCACACTCTGCCCAAGAGCTCTACCGCACACACCCCCCTCCGAGCGCGCTGCCCTACTTCACACACCGGCTACAGACAAAGTGCCCCGACAAATTTACCGGAGATGGACCGACAGAATAAACCGCCAAGAGGGTTTGAGAGAAATTATGTAATGCAGCCGCCGAGCTGCCCGCACCGCTGCCATAGCGGCTCGTGGTGCCGGCTCTCCACCGCACGCATCCCGCAGAGCATCATCCCAGCCCGTCCCTCCCCACCGCACAGTGCCGCTCCCGCCCGCCTCTTCCCTGCAAAGCTCTTGGAATACCCTTTCTCCCGGAGCAGGGAGGGCGATGGGGAGCGGGATCGCGGGCCCAGAGGCCGTTCCGAAGCGTTCAGGCCGGTATCACCGCGCCGGGGCGGAGAGCGGGTCCCCGCCCGCTGCGGGGAAAGGAGCCGGGAAAAGCGGGGCGGGGAGGGGACAAAGCCCTGATGGCGAGGCGGTTCGGGGGACCACTCACCCAGCAGCAGGCAGCCGGAGCCCGCGGAGCCCAGGAGCGGGGCGAGCATCCCTGCGGCGCGGCCCCTCCGCCCCGCTCCGCGCACTGCGGCGCGCACTGCGCACCCCGCCGGCCCGGCCCGCCGGGCCCGCACGCTCCCCGCCGCTCCCCCGGCGGAGGGCGGTGTTTTTAGCAGCCCTCCTCCTCTCCCCATCCCTGCCGAGCCCTCCAGATCCCTCTTAAAAGGGGCGATGCTGCCGGTGGTGAGCGGTGCTCGTCAGAGCATCCCTGTCCCCTCGGACCCGTGAGCGGCAGAGGGAGCGGACAGGGAGGGGAGGAGGGTAAACTTACTCCCTTATGGCTGTTATTGTCGCCTTGGGCCGACGAAACTGCTGCTGAGCGGTGACCTGCACAGCAGCGGTACTAAGGACCATCAGAGATGCTGAAACACGCTCAGCTTCATCAGCAGAGGCAGCTCGGCATTGGTTCGACATGTCTCACCATCGTACACCCAGTGGCTACTTAAGAAAAAAAAAAAAAAGGCAGGCAAACTGTGCATGTGATACTAAATAGGTGGGGAGAAGAGTAAATTTGTGTTCTTGACGGTTCTGTCCTCCCCTGAAGCTGGTTGTAGGAAAACTAATCTCCAACTCCACGGTACATGGAGGGCTTTGCAAAAAAAGACTTTAAAAGAGCTTGTACCAGTGGTGAGAGCACATCTTGCATCCCTCTGGGAATCTGAGTGCCAGTGGGGTAAACAGGACAGGAGTGCCAAGGGGTGGAAGAGATGCTGTCTTTTTATTCAGCCTTTTGAGTGACTAACATGGCAGGTCTGCACAGCAGGCAGTTCTGCCTGCTCCAGGCTGTGATATGCAGCTGTTTAACTCTTGGTGAACGTGGGCCAGATATACCCATAAAATTCCCTGCCTGTACCAGGAATTAGCACTAGCTGGGGTATGATTACAGCTGTGCAGAGCACACATTTCCTTTGGAGATAAAAAGCTTTTGGTTTCCTTCAAGGCGAGAATGAAGCGGATGGAAATAAAGAATTTCCATTCCATGACATTTTTCACCATGTAGTTTCCTTCTGATTCAACATGAGGACTTAAAAAACTTCCCTGTGTAGAGAAGCTCAGCAGCCAGTTAAACCTGGTGTAGTTTGTGTTAGTGTCACCACTGCACCCTCCTGAAAGCTGTTATAAAATTGCCACATCCATTTTACTCGAGGGCTATTTGGCTTCCAAGATCCATGGTCTTGAGGCAGAAAATCATCATCAAGCCCAGTAACAAGTTAGCTGGGAACCAAAAAGAGCTGTATCTGATTCCTCAGACCGCACTCCTCACAGTAAGTGCTTCTAAAGCTATTGGGACTTCAGCTACACCTGCAAGTGTCAAAGTCAAATATAACAGCTATAAAATAGGACTTGGCAAAATCATACCTACAGAAATCTATTTTGCTTAAAAGTAAAACAGATTATAGATTAAATACTGCACAATCTATTTTACTTAAGAGCATTTGTAGCCTATTCCTAAGGCCTTCTCTTTCTTGAGAAGGAAAAAACAGTTTCCACACCAGTTTTGACTTGCCTCCCAGCAGCAAATTTTGTGATGCAAGGTTGTTAGCATGTCTCATCTTCTTCAGGCTACCCAGATCCTACTGCTCCTGTGTCTAAGCAAGCCCAGACTTCTCCCTGAACCACCAGCTCTATTTCCTGAGCCCCACTCCTGGGCTCCTGAAAGCCTCTCTTAGCTAGAAATGACAGTACTGAAGCTAACAGACACAACAAAACAAGTTGTCCTAGAGATATTCAAGAACAGGTTGGACAGGGCTCTGAGCAGTTGAAGGCGTCCCTGCTTACAGCAGAGGGGTTGTACTATATGATCTTTAAAGGTCCCTTCCAATCAAACCATTCTATGGTTTGGGATCTCTTGATCCTTCAGGAGATGGATCTTTTCAAATAATACTTCCTTAGGGTGGTTGAAGGCCCAGTAGAAACTGGCTGAAGAGTTCTGCTCCCAGAGCTCCACTAAGCAGCTTTACAGCAAACAGATTTGCACATACAGTTGCACAGTGAGTCCTGAAAACACCTTTCCTCCATCTAACATAGGAGTGATCACTGACACAACAAATCCCCCCTGGACCTCCATGCCCTTGCTCTGGGGAGCCACAAGGTGTCTGCCTGCACTCTGCAAAGCTCAGCTTTCCTGACGTCAGCATCTCCTGCAGCAGCCCCTCCAAGCTCTCTGCAGATTAAAAGACAAGTGACTTCCTGTGTTTTGCCACAAACTTCCTGCCTCTCTGCAAAGTTCTCATAAACCTTTCTCTAATTCTTGACTTTAAAACCTCTGCTAGCTTTCTGCTTCTCTGTACACTAGAGCCCAAGGCAAGCTTGGCCCAAGTGACTATCAAAAGGCCCAGCTACTGTTTTCTGAAGTTCTCTACTCCTCAAAAGCTGTCAGTTTAAGTGCTTTCACTTCCTGCCACAGCAGTAATGGAGATTCTGCCTTTGGAAGTGTCACAGTGACACACACCTGTCATTATGATGCTGAAATTTTCCATGATAAGAAACCACCCAAAATTTTACAGTTCGCAGAAGTGCCCCAAACCACTGTCACACCACAGAGCCCTCCCTCCTGCAGAGGACATACTTCAGCCACAGACCAGCAGTGATCTTACTAATAGAGCAGAGAACAACCTCAGGAAAAACTGGCCATGGAATCTGAGCTTCTGTCTCTCTAAACTCTATTAAGTTTTCCAGTTCACTCCCAGACCTGTTACTGCCAGAACCCTCCTCTTCTGTGTTGCATCACAGCCTGGGCTGGGTTAGAGAGAACATGTGCTGTGGCACCTCCCTGTGAACACACAGAGTGGCTCCTACTTGCTCTGACAATTAGATACAAAAACAATAGCCTAGCAGAGAAGAAATCATTTTACTTCTTGCTTGAATACACTTATGTGTCTAGTCAGTAATTCGATATAGCCTGTCTGTCCCAAGTAACACTAATATAAAAAAACATTCAAAAGTGTTCCAGTCTGTTAAATGCTTCAAAAAAAAGCATATGCAATATATTTCAAGCTGTAACCTGTCTGATTTTTATTTCAGATTTTTCAGTCTCTCCTCATTCCCAACCAGCTGGTAAATAGTTACTATGGCAGCACCTAATGCAGAGTGACTCAGCACTCCCCCACGTTTCAGTAGCAGCTTCGTCTGCCCTTCTGGTTTCATGTGATAACCTTGTCCTCTCTTTATTGTTTCATTGCAGAATTATGATGTTTAAAAGATAATTCTTCCCTTGTGAAATTCAGCATTTATTGATGGAATCAATGCAAGGATCTGCTAAATAAAGATCATACCCATTCAGGATGCCATTTCAGCTTTCCTTTTGTGTTGATCACAAAGATGTTTGAACTATTTCCATCATGTCACGGTGTTTCTTTGGAGCTTTATATTACCCGCTGCCAGGTGAGTTAATCTCATATCAAACCACAGCACGCCCAGCTCCAAAATACCCCTGTGTGTTTGAGAGGAAGCCCCTCTTCCCTTTGTTATTGTTCAGAGTTCCTTGTTTTCTATATCTCTGCCTTTCTGTACCTGGGCAAGAACATTTTTCTTTTCAAAATGTACCTTTTTTTGAAGCTTGTATTTACACCTCAAGTTTTCCTCTTTATCCTTTCTTTGCATTTCAGTTGAACCCAGAGGTGACTATCAACCAGTTCTCATTGTTACTGGCAGCAGAGAGAAGCCACAGACCTTTATATCTATACCTTAAAGCAAGTTGTGGAGAACAGGAATCTTAGAGTGGTTTGGGTTGGAAGGAGCCATAAAGATCATGCAGTCCCACCCCCTGCCATGGGCAGGGACTCCTTCCACAAGCCCAGATTGCTCCCAGCCCCGTCCAACCTGGCCTTGGTCACTTTCAGGGCTGGGGCAGCCACAGCTTCTCTGGGCAACCTGTGCCAGGACCTCCCCACCCTCCCAGGAGGGAATTTCATCCAGTCTAATTCTGCCCTCCATCAGTTTGAAGCCTGAGGAGCACCACTCATCACAGACATCAAACTGTTGACCACAACTCTTTAAGTGTGACCATCCAGCCAATTCCTTGTACCCTGCAGTCATCCAATTTGTCAAGTACAAGAGCATGAAAAGGCTTTGGCAAGTTATTAGTTTAGAAATAATTATTTCTGATAAGAGTGGAACCTGGCAAGCCTGTGGCTTGCCATCTCATGCTTGGATTTCCCCAGAGCTAGAAGGGTGTGAACTCTCTCATCATGGCCCTTCCTGCAGTTGAGGTAATTGTTTTATCTGTATTGTGACATTCTGGAAGAAAGTGAGTCTAAATTGGCTGGCTGGGGATCTCAGCTGAGGTAATTTCTTAACTTTAACTTTCTAAATTTTAGCTGACAGATTTACAACCAGCAATACAGCAAATATCCGTGGGAAGGGTCAAGGTACTTTTCCAGTGCACTTCATGAACATTAAGATAGTTCTTTTGTACCCGGAAGGCAAAACCACGCCTGAGGAAGAATATTTTTCTGTCGAGCTCCTCAGGCTTCTTTCACTTTTCTTTCAGCTATCCCGAGCCCTCCCAGGGGAAGCTCGAGGCCCTTCCCCCGAATGAGCTGCTGGGGTGTTTTCAGAGGGCGGATGGGGAGCGGGGCCGGTCCGGTCCCCGCGGGGCAGGGACGCCTCCAGCACCACGGACAGCGGCCCCGCCGTAATTACCAGTAGTAATTAACAAACCCCGCCGTGGCCCAGTGACTCACTGACGGCTGGGATGGGCTCCCGCTGTGCTCTGTGTTTGCGCCAGTATCAGAGATAGCAACACGATTAATGCGTTACCCCAGAAGTTGCAGTTGTTCCTTCCCCTCCTTCTGCTCCAGCACCAACCTCTTCTTTGGCTATTTTTTTTTTGATGCCTGTGGAAGAGAAGATAATTAAATCCATCTTGCACTTGGAGCCACAGAATCCTTTAAGTTGGTAAACGCCTCCAAGATCATCAAACCCACCACTAAATCATGTCCCCAAGTGCCACAATGACACATCTTTTTAAATCCCTGCAGGGACTGTGACTCCACCGCTGCCCTGGGCAGCTTGTGCCAGTGCCTGACCACACTTTCAGTGAGGTTTTCCCTGATATCCAATCTAAGCTTCCCGTGGCACAACCTGAGAACGTTTCCTCTTGTCCTGCTGCTTATTCTATGGGAGAAGAGACCAACTCCACCTGACTCCAACCTGCTTTCAGGGAGTTGTAGAGTGAGAAGGTCCCCTCTGAGCCCCCCCAGCTGCTCCTCAGACTCCCCAGTGGTCATCTCAGAGATGAGATGAGGCCTCAGGCAGTGTGCATGTTCAGGGTGAGCAGAGGATTTATCTACCAGGGGACAGCACACAGGTCAGTGCTTTCTGGCAGCCCAAATGGGGATAAAGAGGTAGGACTGCAATTACAATATATCTATTTTGCATCTCATGGCCAAGAGAATGGTTCAAATTGCTGCTGAAAGGTACACAAACATGCTGCATGGTGCCAGCTCCCCATACCTACCTGACCCTGAAGAGGTAGAGAAACGTATTTTAGCTAATGGAAGAGACAAAATCAACACTCCTACAATCCAGGGCAGGAAGAAAAGCCCCTGGGACTGGCCTTAAATGGCCTCCTGTGCCCATGGGAAGGGTGTGGCAGGAGCCCAGGTGAGGCTGGACAGGAGCATCAAAGCCTGTTAGAGCCCTCAGGCCTCTGGCAGCTAAAACCTTCCTGTCTCTTAATGTTTAGCTCCCACATGATTCTGTAATAGCACTAATTAACTGTCTTTTATCTGCTAAACTTTCACAGTGAATGCATTTCATCTGGTAAATGCATATATACACACAAAAAATTATAACTTTTCGACTCTGAAGCAATTTACCAAGTGCAAATTTTGATATGTCCCATTAATTCAATAACATTTAACCTAAGCATGACTGTCAGTTGAGATCAGTGGCTTTAGTGCCAAAAATCTTCCTGGCTATAAGGAAAAGGCCAGAGACAAAACCTCCACTTAACTATTTACAGGAAAAATCATTTGATTGACTCTGAAAAAACTAGGAAAAACAAAATATTTCATTTTGGGGATACAAAAATACCAACAGGCATTGAAGTAGAAATGGTATGATGACCTAGTTTGATCTTTTGGTTTCTGTGTACAGCCATTCATCACCATGAACTCTCTGAACTGCTTCTGGATGGGTTAAGTGAGGAGAGTGTGGGTGCCAGTGCTGCTCTGATGCTGCTCGAGTGAGCTCCCAGCTGCAAAAACAAAGCAAAAGGAGGATTTTTGAGCAAAAAACAAATCCCAGACCCACTCTTCCTATGTTACAATTAGAAAGGAGAAAACAAGTAGTTCTATTAAAGTTGTTATGGAACAAATTAAGATATCAGAGTTGGCCAGAAGTCATTTAATCCCATAACCCTTTATGCCAGCTCTGCTGAAATCACATAAAGCAAATAAGTGATATTCAGCTCAGCCTCTCCTGGCTTAGAGGACACACTCACAGCTCGAATCCAAAAGGATCCTGTCAACAAAGAGCAGCAAGCTCTGGTCACATTTCTGCTGTGGTCAGAAGAGCTTAATGCTATTGAAGGAAATTGTGTTAGAGCTTCATCAGAAGTGAAGCTGAAACTCCTTTATATAAAAATAAACATAAACATAAATGTATACTGTAATGACCTTTGAGCTTTCATTAGACAGAAGCTCTTCTCTTTGGATTTGGATAATGGGCAAATACAGGTTGAGATTCAGCTAGTGGCTCATGAGCCACACCTCTCAGGTAAGGAAAGGACAAAGCCAATACCTGAGCACACAGGAAAGCTCAGGGTTCCTCAACTTTCAGCAGGGATTTAAATGATAACTTATGTATATAAAGTAATTCTGACACAGATTTTGGCTGGAGGATTCACCAGAGTATAATGGTGTTACAGCAGCTGTGAAACTACCTGTGCTTCACTTCCCCTTCGTGCCCAGCCTGTGGATGAATGCCAGGAGGCAGCGGGATGGGGAGCTGATGCTGACCTGTCCACGGCAGTGTTGTGTGGGCAGTGAGGTTGTGCAGGGGCTGCAAAGCTCTTCCTTGAGCCAGTGAAGTGTCAATCCTACTATTTAAAATGCATCCAGGCTCCTCTGAGCTGTAAGTGCCTCAATTAAACACTCTGCTTCCCCAGACTCTGCGAGGAGACGCGTCCTCACGGGCAAATTTGGCCACTGATGCACGATGTGACCTCGTCAGCGGCAGCAGACTGGCAGAGCAGGGCAGAGCTTTCTGCCTTGCTCTCTCCTGTAGCAGTCCCTTTTGGACCTCTGGTTTTGAGGAAGATGCCATCTGCTGTCAGAAGCTCATTCAGACAACCGGGACAGAGTCAACTCCACTAAAAGCATCAGAAGTCAAAGAGCTGCAGAAATGGCCCCATGGAGAGTGCAGGCTGAAATGCTTCCTATATGACTTCTTACTTCACTACTGTCTATCATCTCACACATTTATTCATGATTTTCTATACTTAGCTTATACTCAAATGGAGTATCTTTTAAACAAGCATTTGTGTTGCAGACAAGAAGCTCTTCAAGCTCTTTAAGCTGGTCTATCAGGGCTTTTGGTGACATTTGCCTTCCTGTCATGATCAGCTGCCAGCTGCCTATTGGTTTAATTAAAAGGTAGAATTGGTAAGTCATGGAATTTTTATAATACCAGAGTCAAGAATTTAGAAAACTGCTCAAAAAATAAAAAGGTAAAAGAGGTATGAATACCAGAGCTGAACCTGAATGTGGCAGCTACCATAGAAATACTGTAGAACCATCAGCACTGTGTTTGTTCCACATCAAAAACTCACTGTTTACCAGGGTCACAGCAAAAGCAGTTGGGGAAAGAGTAAATATTTCATTAATATTTTGAATCAAAGGATATTTCTCGCAAAGGAGTGAAATAAACTATATGGTCTAATAAAATTAATGTAATGGAAAGAAATCCTACCTGGAATGAATGTGCAAAAAAAGGGCATAAATAAAATAAAGTGATAAGAGGTTTGGATCGCTTCCTTCAAAAGAGAAAGCCATTGCATGAAACAATTATTACTCATAAGAGCATGTTTCAGCATTTAAAGCCAGAATTAACAGTAGCAAATACCTGCATTGCTTAATATTCTCTGGGAAAGGAGGTTGTAATGTAAGAAAGCATGGAGTGAAGCCAAGTACTCTCTGAAGCTGAGTATGAGGTGCTGGAGAGGATCTCACAGACATGAGTGACTGGGTGAGAAGATGGCACAGAAATCTCAGTGTCGGTAAGCACTGACACGCACCCAGGAAACATCACATCCCTAGGTACTACTGAGAGAGAATTAACTCCATTAATGACACCAGGAGTATTTCTGGTGAGCTCAACCCTTTGTACCCAAGAGGAGAGATTTTAACTCAGCTCGGGTCACTGCCCAGTGCAAGCACGGGTTGCTTTCCATGGCGAAGTGCTCTGATTTCCAGAGGGCTTCTGTTTTCCACGTATGGCAGTATTTTAAAAGCACCTCTGGAATGTTAAAGCAGCTGGCCTTTAAGCACATGGCAGGCCTCAAGATCTTCTCCCAAGCCAGGTCAAGCCATTCCCTGGAGAGCAACGTTTCCTTCTGCCTTGCAGAGGAGGAGAGCGGGAGCAGCTGGAGCTGCCAGGCAGCAGCACTGGAGCAAACAGCATGTTGTGCTGCCTGTGACACTTCTGGCTAACAAGGGTGCAGGCACTGTCTGCTGCTTGCTCTGAAATAACACACTGACTCCCACAGCCTACTTTCCTTTTCCAAAGGGCGAGAGCTCTTGAAACGCAGTAGTTTATTAGTCAGTCAAATGAGATCTAGAAAGCTATTTCTCAGTACTCAGGTGTGCAAAACCAGACTGAAATCTTCACAGCAACCTGAAATCTCCCCCTTTTTTTTCCCTCTGCTGAATAAACTGACTCTGAGACATGTTTGATTTCCCGGCTCTGTGTTGTCTCCCCAGTTTTCCTGCAGCCGTGGGATTGCACCGTGGCCTGCTCAGTGCTCACCGAGGGCCCGGGCTGTGTGCTGCCCTCCCCATGGCTCTGTGGGCAAAGCAATCTGTGAGACAGAGAGGGAAAAATATCCCGCTTGTTTGAAATGGGTCAGAAATAAACGGTCTCTCTTTTTGCTTGTTTAAAAATAGCACAGCAATTCTAAACACTGATGTTCCTCTCAGCTGATTTGGAAACAGCAGAAACTTCCAAAGGATGTGATTAATCTTCCAAGCAGGGTCTCCTGCAGCTGCTGCCTCTTGCAGGCACTTCACTCCACAAAGTCCACGTGGGGCTCTTTAACTCCTGACATTTTTGTCGCTAAGATGCTGGGGTGCATCACCAGCTCCCACACAGCCACGGGTATTTTTTGCCATCGTGCTGGATCCCGCTGGTTTCACCAAGTTGAAGGTGATGCTCTCTTCTAATGCACTTCCAAAAGATGTATCTTCTCCCTTTTCCTGAGAAGCCTCATGTATTGTCTGTTGTTTTCCTTTCCCAACAGACGTCTCAATGTTTAATCACCAGGGCAATATTTTCAATGCTGACTGGGAGCTCAGCTTGAAGTTGTCAGTTCAGTAGGTTCTAAAAATAGCACCAAGTTCAAAAAGTTGCTTAGTAAGACTGAAAGCATGAAATGACTTATTGTTTGAAATCTCTACAACCTTATATAGTGCAGTTCACTAAGTTCCTAACCATGGTGGTGTCACTGTGACTCCACAAGGTACTCTGCCTGGGATTTTGGTTTTTGGTTTACTTGATTAAAAAAGCCCACAAAATTACATAGGAAAGAATTACCTGAAAGGATTATTAAGGTTGCAAAGCAACCACTTAAATTTAAGAAGATGCTACAACAAGACAACTGGCACCCAAGAAAGGTCCATTCTGAGCAAAGTAGGGGCTGACCAAATTTTTCAGGGGAAAAAAATGTGCAAAATATAAATAAGAAAGTTTGAAAGCACAATGTAAGGAGACTAAGATATGGTGACATAAGCAAACCTCATTTGGGGGTTTTCTTGCTTAGGAATTATAGAATCATTTAGTTTGGAAAAGACCCTTAAGACAAGCTTCTCAATGTTTAACTTTGGTGTTATTAGCAGTAAAGTATAAAAAGTGGTAAAAGGATTCAATACACAGACAAGAAGACAAAGGTGGATTTTTTTTAAGCTGTTATCAGGTTACTTGTATCTCAGACAAACCTGTACAAAATGCTGAGGTAAAACCCTTGGCTACAAGGACCCTGCCAGCAGCTGTGGCTTTATGCTGATAACTCTTCTCTTGGGGTTTGAAGGTTCAGTTAATTGAAGATATTCACGTATAAATCCACAAGTACTTGTAAAAATGACCTTTCCATTCTCTCTGCAGTCACTGTGCATGGGTGGCATTCCTCCTCCGAAACGGAAACCACCGCATGTTTTCTGAGCATCATCAGCTCACCACCACTGGGGATGAGGAGTTTCCAGTCCCTTCCC
This sequence comes from Pseudotriccus pelzelni, assembly GCA_035584735.1. NCBI lineage: Eukaryota > Metazoa > Chordata > Aves > Passeriformes > Tyrannidae > Pseudotriccus > Pseudotriccus pelzelni. Next base: position 7,499,553 of record JAWMRA010000028.1, on the reverse strand, counting down.
TCCACCACCTGTGTCCCAGTGTGCCTCAGGCTGCCTGCGACATCACAAGGGGTTGGGAGGAAAACGGACTCGTTTTTACACTCCCTGTTGACGGGGGCCTGATGATCACCAGGTTGCCACCAACAATTTCAGTTTTATTTGGCATTTACTATGTTAAATATCCCAAGCTATTTGCTGTACCTAAAGCATCCTTGTCTGCCAGGTCACTCCATGGACCTTCCCTGATTTGTGTTTCTGGACAGACCATGGCTATGGGCTCATTTCCTCCCCTGGTGCTGTCGGTGTCTCTCATTCACACGGCTGTGTATAGTGGACAGCACTGAGGGCTGTGGCTCACCTGGGTTATGGCCTGAAAGGTGGATTTCTTCAGTATTTACTGTACTGAGGGCACAAGGTTAGTACAACAGGCTGCGTCCAGAGAAGTTAAATCCATCTCAGTCACATGGAATTCTGTTTGGAGCCAGAACAGAGGGCATCCTTCCTCCCCCCACGTCCCCCAGCCCTGTTCTCCATGACCAAAAGAACCTCTTGGACTCTGCACCTCTTTGGGCCCATCCGAGCCCACAGAAATGGTCCATGGCCTGGTGTCAGTGCCACCAATGACTGGGCATAAATCTGCCTCTACCCCACTCTGCAATGTAGGTCAACACAGCTAACTTGCCACAGGTGCCCTGTTTCCTAGAAAGGGCCTTTGCAGGTTTCTTAGAACAGCCTTGTACATTATCTGGGAGGAATCTGAAGTTTCACACATTGCAAACGCTGGCACAGTGGTTGGATGCTCACAGGGTTGTAAAACACTGTTGCAGTTTGAAGTTTAGGGCTTTGGAGAGATTTTCTTTAACTGCAGATACCAAACATCGAACGGGCCAAACTCTGAGATGTGTTTGTAGAGGACAACCCGTGAGCTGACCACGTAGCCCTCTGTAACTGGGTTGTCTTTTTGAGGCTCTTCCTTTGCCACCAACACACAGCTGTTATTACTCATCGATTGCAGAAACTTGGAGCAAACATTCTGTAAACCAGGATGTATGTAGGTGATCTGGTCAACAAAAAACATGAGCTCTCCTCATAAAAAAATCCCCTCATAGAAACTATTTGAATAAGATAATCATAACTGAGTCTGCAGGACATGATGCAATTAATTTTTGAGCTCTCTGTAGCAGGACTGTGGATGACTGCTGACAGTCCTGGGAAACTCAGAGGACTCTGGGAATTTCTGGGAGGGGAGAAAAGTAAACACAGCCTGGGACCAGTAGAAAGCTGAGGTGCTTATAGAGCAACCAGTTCAGCTTGAGCTGTGGGAGGATTTGGGAACCAGTTCTCTGTCAGTCTCCCACTAAAAATAAGGTGATTGATGAGTTTTCATGTAACATAGAATAGTTTGCATCGGAGGGGAACTTTAAAGGTCATCTAGTCCAAACCATGAGCAGGGACATCTCCAGCTAGACCAAGTATCTCAGCCCCCCATCCAAGTGGCCCTGAATGTTTCCAAGGCTGGGGCATTTTAAAATAGTCAGTATGGGTTTGGAGTGACACAATCTGTTCCTCACACTTGGACCGTTCTTTGATGCGGCTGAGGGTGAAGGGACTGCTGGGCTCTGGCAGGGCCTGGCATGATGGGCTGGAGACTGAAATGTTGAAATGTCTGAAGGCATTTTCTGCAGAGGATGAAATGTCTCATCACTGTGGACAATTTCCTATCGAACAGAAGGAACACACTGTGGTTTTCACAGGCAGTTTCCTGACCCAGATATGATTAAAAAAGAAAAAAGTAACAATGAACTGTTTGAATCCTAAACCAGGGACAATCCTTATCAGAACCGAGTGTGATGTTTTCTTGGGAAGACAAGGCACAAAGTGTGACACTTAGGGAGGCAAGTGGCCAAAACACACGCACAGAGTGGCCAAGCATCACTGGGGGATCACAAACACCAGCTAGGTTCACAAACACCTGCGCAAATTTGTGTCTTTTTCTTTTTTCTTTTTTTCTTCCATTTCTTTTTCTTCCTGCTTCCCATTTCATAAATGTGCACACTCCCTGTGGGACATACCAGCAGGCTGTGGAGATATAAGACATGACAGATACTTATTATGCCCTGCACATCCCTGGAAACGTAACTAAGCATCCTACTCCTGTGCTGCTCAGAGCTGATGAGGCTCCCTCAGAGCAATGATGCTGACACCAGACGGCGACTCTGTTTTTCCACCACCTCCTCAGCACAGCTATTTGCTTACTCCAATGCTCTAGACTGAGTCCAGTAGAGTAACTGTAAAAGTCATAGTCCTGGCATTTATCTCAGATTATCATGTCACATTTTAACACTGGCTTCTGTTGTTTCTGGCAAGTGCCCTGATTGCAGGATGTAACTGATTGTGTGAGTAACTGCTTTGTGCTGGCCTGTTGTAAATCACTTGTAGTATTTGAAGTATTCTTACTAATATATTTTACACTTGCTAGCTGGCCTTCAGCCAGTCTACAGCTCTGCCCTGCACATCTGTCCCCTGCCTCGATGTGAAAGTATGTCCAGAACGCTAGAAAATTCATCCTGGAATATGCACGGCCCTGACAGCTGCACTAAAAGAGTTGGGAATTACCAGAGAAGTGTCATAGATTTTTGAAGGAATGTGGAAGGAATTGTTAATCACAACTAAAATATTAGCAAAGTGATGAGGAAACTATAGCTCACTGCTGGAAACTACCCCTGAGATGAACCATACAGATACAGAGGAAGAGAGGTGGCTGGAAGAAAGCTTACTGATGATGTGATCTGATAAAACACTGACTGATGAGATATGCTTTCTCCTTTGTTCTCTTTATTTCACGTAGTTTCAAGATTATAAAAATTCACAGGGTCATCTACAAAGCACTTGTCACAATGCAAGGTCAAGTAATAAAACAGGAGAAAATCAGAGTGTTTTCATGGGGTTGACTTTTCAGGAGAAAAATGTATTCAGTGAATTTAACAAAACGGATCTGGGAGATGGAAAAATGCAAACCTCTGTGTGACTTGAACATATCTGATCGCACAGGAGCTGAAATGAGAGGGAGCATCCAGTTCCCTGAGCTGTAGGTGACAAAGCACCTGCTCATAGCCAAGGGAGTGTTGTCCTCCCTGAAGATCGCTCAGCGTGGTCCATCCAGAACAATGACTGCACTCCTCAAGGCATAACCTGATTTTAAAACCTCTTTCATTCCCAGACAGCAATAACAAACAGAGAGCAAAGCAGATCATGCCAAACATAACGTTTGGAAAAAATAGTTGGCTCTTTGGACTTCCGCACTGGTGAGTAGAGAAACATCTGTTCACATTTTTGCCCAGGACTACAGCCTGTTTTCATGAACAAACTAGGGGGGAAGAACTGCAGTTGCTGTGTTAAGTGTATCACTGCTCAAAGAAGCGGGCACAAAACAGCTCATCATCATCTTGCAAGGTCATACCTAGCCCTGGCTGTAAAGATCTGATCTGGGTCCAGCATGAGTCAGGATTTTCATTCACAATATTGCATTGAAGGGCAAAGTACACCCTAATAGAATTTCTGGTTTAATGCGACTGGCTCTCAAAGTGTGCTGGGGAAATTACTGAGCACAGGGTTCCTTTGCCTTCCCAGGAGATGGTTATAACCTCATCCAGGACCCACAAGTGCATCCACAATGATCCAGCAGTTAATAAATATCCTGACAATACTCTGATTTGGAAACTGTATTTTCATATGTTAAATAAAACATGGAAAACTACTGCTTGGTTCTCATCTCCACTTGTAGCCCAAGACTAGATCAGTGAGAGATGACACAGCCATTCTGTGCAGGGTAAAGCTGATCTAACCTCTCTTTGCTAGGGCTCCAGAATCCATGGTAATCTTCCTCTGATGCACCCCAGAGGACAGCTGCTCTTGTGAAATCTGATTTTTTTATATTCACAGGTCACCAGACTTCTGAATCACTCTTTACCAAATTTCTCCACTTGCTATTCATAATCAGTGTGTCCTGGGCAGCTTTACACATATTAAGTGAAGTTTGATTGCAAACTTTCTCAGTTGCTATTCCAGTTGTTTTCTCCATGGACAGCTGAGAAATCTACCCTGGGGCTACAGTGCCTTTCCTAAGAACACCTACACCTTGGAATCTCTGGCCTGACTCAGTCAAGTTGCAATATATTTCCAGAGAATTCCCTGTAAAAACTCTACAGGATGGTTCTGGTGGTTTTATTATAAACCTGGTGGAAAAAAAAGAAGTAAATATTGTAGTGTTGAGCACTATAATCCCAGTTTTCTGGGGCAGCCTGTGTATTTTCTTTACATGACTTCCAAATTTTTGGAAGTGCTGATGAGTTCATACAAAGCAAGATTTAGTTCTCCAGCACCCACAGTTGTGTGCACATTTGTCTAATGTGTCTGTGTACAATCCATGGATACATTAATAACTTCACAGATGGATACAGGTATCTTTTACCCACACTAGAGGGTTCTACAGCTCATCCTGGAAACACAAACTGCAACGGGGTTCAGGTGGAGAGCCTATAAAATTGCTCTTGATGCAGAAAGGACATAGGCTCTTACTCATTTGAATAACCAGCAGATTCCATTCTTCAGGTAAATCTTCCCCGCCTCCCCTTTAGCAAGAGCATGTTTGTGGTGAGTTATTAATCATTTCCTGCAGCACTGTGTATATAAGAGGAGCCCGAGGCAGAGCCACACACGGTTCAGAGCTGAGGAGCAGAGCTGGCAATGCTGGTGCAGGTGGTGGCTCTGCTGGGTCTGGGGGTGCTGGGTGGCTCAGCACCCACCAGCTCCGGGAGGGTCGCGCTGCAGGACGAGCGCTCCAGGACCTTGGTGGGTCTGATCATTCGAGAGCTCCTCCAAGACATGAAGAAACTAAGTTTGAATGCAGTAAGTTGCTCTAGTCTGACCAGCTTTCCCCTGGCTGTCCTGCTGATGCAGGTTGTGCGCTGAAGTTTCTAACTCTGTTTTCTTTTGAGCAGGTTCCCAGCGTTGTAACCGTGAATGCTACGGTAAGAAACCACACACTTCTATTTCAAATTGTTCTCTCAAGTCCCCAGAATTTTTTCTCACTTCGGAACTCTGATAGCACCAGGAGTTCTCTACCAACCCAGGGAAAGGCAAAGGTGTTGCAAGAACCTACAGAAAGCTGCTGCCAATGCTAAAATCCTTCAGTGGCTCTCTCAGTAGGAAAGGTCTTATATGTGCACCATCTTTTTGGAAGCCTCACAAATTCACTGTGATCCCTTAATTTCAAAACAGGGTGTTTGGTCTGTTTCCCATACCGACCCATTCATTTCACTGAGCTGTATTTTCCTTCAATCCAGTGGGAAAAAAAAAAAAAGAGCTTTTTATGGAGGACACGAGCACTACCAGTGAGAAACAGGAGCCAATCTACTACTAAAGTGAACAGAAAACAAATGGCTTCAGCCCCTCTTAGTTCCAGGGAGAAAAATTGAAAATTCACACCAGCAGCAGTAATTACTTGTATTTAATTAAGACAATTCTGATCTAGTTTCAAGAGAGAATGGTAGCAACACATGAAGCCTTAATGCAGGGTTGGCCTTGCTTTCCCTTAAGGAACAAAGATCTTCACTATTGGACACCTCCAAATTTTGTATGCCCAGTTTCTAGTGGCACCTGTAACTTCCACCTAAGGGGGTTGAGAGTTTTTAAGTGATAACTATAGATTGTACCTGATTTCCTCAGTTTGGTGTCCAATAAATTGCTGAATACAGGTTCAGGGCTTGTGTTTGGAAACACAGCTCTTCATTCCTGTAGGTTATTATGTTTCACGGTATGTAAATTCCTGGGATATGATGTTTTATTTATGTGCTACCGGTGATTACTGTTGCAATAACTCAGTGCTCTCTTTGCAGGTGGAGAGATGCATGCACAGCCACCTGAAAACCTTTGCCAGCACCTTGGCAGCTCTCAACACTCACAGCAAATTCATCGCCAGAAAGCTGGACAGAGTTAGCATCTACAAAAACATCCTCCCCAAAGTAAGTTTGACTTTGTGCCCTTCAATAGCAAAATATTCACCAAAGGCTGCCCGATAACGGGCCGTGGCAGCTGGGAGGGCACAGAGCTGCCTGCAACTGCAAACCTCTTCTGAAAATTGATAAGATTAAGAAGGGTGCCTTTCTTGGAGCAGTCTCTGACACCTTCTCCTGTGCTAATCTCAATTGCAAGAGAGATAATAATACAAAAAAAAACCCCAAATGTGAGTGTAAGCTGGGACAGCAGTGGGGCTCAGGACATCCTCTGCAGTGCTGCCAGGTGATCAGCTATCACCCACGTGTCAGCACATCATCACAACCTCACATCAGCACATCATCATCCTCACCCTGCCCCAGAGCTCCCCGGGAGCAGCTCGCTCAGCTCTCCAAAACATGCTGGGGGATATTATAGCCCACTTGTCAGTGTTCTTTAGAAAATGGATGTACCAAATACCATAAACTTAAATATGACATTCAAGTTTTGTGGCTGAATTATGTTATCTTCTCTTGCTTTTTTAAAGGATCTCGATAAGGAATGTAAGACTGCACAAGTAACGTGGGATGACTTCCTGAACACACTAGAGAGGTTCTTGAGATTGCTCTCTGAGAAAATTCAAGACACTTAAATAAAACAGCTACAGCAAACCCAAAAAGAAAAGGAGAACCTGAACTCTACTGCAACCAAAATGTGATTTAATTAACTTATCCTCAGGAATATGGACATATAATATTTATATAGAGATACTTTGTGTATGTATATATGTGTATAAGTTATTTAAATATATATGTGTAAAAATTGATCTTATCACAGCAGCCATGTTCTCTATAATGATTGAAACATGCTGCTCTTTTAAAAGACAAGTATTTAAATATTTTATATTGTTTTAATCTTTTAACTTATGTCTCCTTTTCATAAAGAAAGATTATTTATTTATTTATTTATTTATTTAATGGAGATTTTGAGATATTTATTATAATGCTGCTGTATTTAAGTGTTTGCTTTAGGAAACTGCTGTGTGATGGCGTGTGAGGAGAAGCTCTGGGGCTCCACTTTGGGGTTTGCTGTCACACTATTTCTCTCTCACTGTCCCAAGCCACAGCCCCAGGGCTTTCAGAGCTGGGGCAAAGCCACTCCATGGGACAGTGACAGGGCCATTGGTGCCACCCCACACTTGCCCTTGGCTCCTGGACCATCTCTGGGCTGGAGAAGGTTCGTTTCAGTTGTGGACTCCCACCTCCATTCCCTCCCCGAGCGCTGAGATCCGGGATAGCTCCAACCACTACATGTTTTATTTTTGAGGAAGCAGAGCCATAACAGCCAAATCCAGCCAAACTCCAGGTAATAAAACAGCAAAGAGGTCTTGTTTGTTTTTCCTTCAAGTTTACTCAGCTGATATGAGGTGTTCCCTACGTCTCGTGTGAGCTGCATTCTACTGAACTGAATCAGACAATGTTGTTTTTCCAACTGTTTAAGTAGCCATAGCTATGGCAGGTGCTCACAAAGTGCATGCCCATGTAAAGCTATCAGTTGAGATTCCAAAAGTTAATGTTTAATAAAAGACTACTGAAGGGGAATGTCCCTGCATAGGTTTATTGTGAGGACACCCTCCATATGCCGCCCGTACTTACGTATCGGTTACTGAATGTTTGCAACCCTCCATTAATGTAAATGGACCTTTACAAAAATAAAAAAATTTTCCTCCAGATCTGAGAGTGCTTTATTTGTGAAGGGCGAGGGGTTTCAGTGCTATCAGGGGAGCTGAGCGTGATTTCGGATGCCGCCGGCAAAGGGGGACGTCAGGGCGAGCACCCACAACTGCCCTCACGTGTCCCAGCACCTTCCTGAGGAGCAGGACCCTGCACCCCAGCCTGGCCCAGAGCTCATCTTTACTGAGTCATGCTCTGCTTGAGCTTTTAAGACGAGGTGCCCTCTCACCAGCTGGGGTGACTCACGTCCCTGCCAAAACTGCAGCGCAACGAAAGCAGAAGAGCTTTCACTTGTCACAGCTGAGAAGTGTCCCCTCGCCTCCACCAGTGCAGGAGCTCCAAGCACCGAAAAACTGAGAAGCAGCCGTGCTCACCAAGAGGATGGGGATGGAGGGACAGCCCGGCTGGGACAGGAATGAGCGCCCAAAGAGCCAGAGACCTACAGCACCATGGCAAGTACCCATGGAGCCAAACACAGAATGCCCTGCATAAACCTCCAAAACCATGGCTTTTTCCCTGCTGATGGCATGATGGCCCCAGACAGAGCTCACTGCAGTTCCTACATCCTCCCACACTGCAGAGCACATCTCATTTTTCAGATACCCACTTTCAGTAGTCAAAATAAAAGCAGCAGCTTTGCACTGGCACAGCATCTCCCCTGTGCAAACAGTGGGTGTGAGAGAGCCCAGCCAGGCTGAACAGACAGGCTCTACCTCCCACCACAGAGGCAGCAACTCCAAAAAACCCACAGTGGGGACATGACTACCAGCCCTGTACAGGGGCAAGCACCCCAAGAATCCCTGGGTGCCACAAACTGCCCAGGCTCTGCGGGCAAGGTCATGGTCCATTGCTTTGTACTGAACTCCTGTAGGAACCAGGAAACCTGTAAATCAAACCAAACCCTGAATCTATTTACCAAGATCAGAGAAATGAGAGAATGTCCAGCTGGGCTTCCTCAAGTTCAATAGTGAGGAAAATCTCTGCTTCTGAGCTCCATCTCATTCAGTGTTGTAATAGTTTAGGAGTAATAAGAACCACCCCAAAGAAACTCTTCCTGCCACTGAATTTCAAAGTTTTCATTAGCAATCAGGTGTTCAATATTTCAGAGACATTATTTGAAATTAAATTTAAATGTTTTGCATTAAATTTTAAACTCACCCTTCAGATAAATGGGAAGTCTCAGAACCACAGGTATATGGAAAGGAGAAGAGTGTCAGGCTCTTAAGTAGAAAACATTAATCGGGCTCAGCATTCTTGGCGTGGCAGTCCAGGAAACTCTGACAAACAGACAGGAGGGAAAAGTGAAGCATTTAATAACTCAGAGTCAACACTGGGCTGGCTGCAGGCAGAGGCAGCCGGAGCTGTTGCCGGGGCAGCAGACTGCCGGGGAAAGCACCGGAGTGTGGGGACGGCTCTGCTGCCTCGCAGGGCGCAGGCACAGGGATGCAGGCACAGGGATGCAGGCACAGGGATGCAGGCACAGGGATCCAGGCAGAGGGATGCAGGCACAGGGATGCAGGCACAGGGATGCAGG